>FLMG01001735.1:2696-43021 GCA_900088475.1 Hyphochytrium catenoides
CTCTCTCTGTCTTTATCTTATCTTTTCTCTCCCCTGTTGTTCGGGTATCTTTTCCCTATTCCTCTGTTCCTCTCTCTTTCCCAGACCCTCTCTTTTTTTGTCTCTCAGCTCGTTCTTCTCTCCCGCTGTCCCTCTCTTCCTAGCTGACTCACAAACCTTTTCACACAGCGCCTTCCTCGCTATGTCCTTTTGCTAAGAGAGCTAGAGAAGCGCAAGGAAGAGCTGCTGCCATCCTCTCTCTCGCCACTGAAGGAGGCGCTGAGAGGCATGGAAGGAGCGGTGCAAGCAGTAAACGATGCGGTCAGAAAGAGAGAGGACAAGCTGAAGATGATAGACTTGCAGGGGAGATTCCTCGCAGGTAGAGACGGCTCAGAGAGAAGCATTGGCTCAAAGCTGAGAGGAAGGCATTGAGAGATTGCATAGCGTTGTCACTTGATATTATGGCGAGGAGAAAGAGGAAGAGAGAGAGAGAGGGAGGGAAACAGAGAGAGAGAGAGAGAGAGAGAGAGAGAAATGATCCACCCTATGCCCTCAATGCCTGTTCAAAAGCTGTTAATGCCCATAAACGTTTAGCGTTGGCTGATATCTTCTTCACTTCTTGGCGTCTACTGGTCTGCCCCATCCCTCTATGCAGTTCAGCTGTCTACTCTGCTATTCGTCCTTTCATTGACTCCCCATCGTTCTCTCTTTACCTTTGTCTCTCTTTCCATGGCTGTGGCCTCTCCGTCCCTTCTTTTCCTGAGTCTCTCCCATGGCCAAACTCTATTCAAAGTTCCTGACCATTTGTTCACTTTCTCCACTCTTCTTTCCTTCTCTCTTTGTCTCTCTCTCTCTCTTTGTTTCCCCTATCTTTCAATATCTCTGGATCTCATTGTGGCTCTCTCTCTCTCTCTTTGTCTCTCTCTCTCTAGGCGCACTTTCTAGCATTCCTGTTCTGCTGGTGCCGGGCCGCAACCTCATTCATGAAGGCTTCCTGACGAAGGTTAGGAGGAGATCTGCAGGTATAGCGACAGAGAGAGGCTTACACGCTTGCCCTGTCTTTCTTCTTTCTCTTCCAAAGAATTTTCGGCTTCCTTTTATTCCTCTTTGTCTTGTTCTATCTTCTCTCTCTCTCTTGCCTTCTCTCTCCTCAACGCACTTCTAGTATGGCTCTAAGGATGAGAGGGCTGGGGTTCATCATCTCTCTCCCTCTCTTCTTACCTCTCTCCTGCCTGATCTTTAGGCAAGCGCAACAGCCATCGCGCCTACTATTTCCACCTCTTCTCTGACCTACTGATCTATAGCGAGATCAAGGACGGAGAGAAGTTTTATCCGCATCAGCTCCTTCCTTTGGACAGAGGCGAGGTAAGAAGAAGGAGATAGAAAAAGGCGTCATATGGGCCCGACGTTCGCTCTCTCTCTCTTTGATAGAACTAATTCTCTTGCCTCTTCTTTTCTCTCTCTCTCTCTCTCTTTCTCCTCTCTGTGTCTCTCTCTCTCTCCGCCCCGTCATCTCTCCCAGGTATCAGTCAGTGAAGCTCCTGACACTGGCAGCATCCGCAATGCCTTCCAGGTGACCACAACCTTGAAGAGTGTTCTTCTCTACGCAGAAAATAAGAGAGAGAAAGAGACATGGATCTCTCTCATTTGCCGGGCGATCAATGGCTGTCATAGCGCGACGCCTAGCGACATCAAGAGCTCGTTGTCTTCTGCTGGCTCCTCACAGCGTCTCTCTTCGGGCTCTGCCGCTTCTAGCATCTCCAGTATTGCTGATGAAGAGGGAGATAAGGAATCGAGAAGCTCCGTGAGCAGCGCAAGCCTTAAGGCTCCTCTCTCTCCAGAGCAAAGCAAGGAGAAAATCACGGTAGGCCCTCCGTTTTCACTCTGTCCGCTCTACGTTCTCCCTCGTTCCTAAAAGAGCTAGCATTCTTTCCTTCGCGCTCTGTCCTATGCCCTTTCTGGCTCTCTTTTTCTCTCACTCATTGCCTCTCTCTGTCTATCATATCTCTCTAGCATCTTTGGCCATGCTTTCTCGCCTTCCCCTCACCTCTTGTCCATTATGATGTACCTTCCCCCACCGCTAAATCGCTGCCTCTCTCTCTGTCTCTGTCTGTCTCTGTCTGTCTCTCTCCGTCTCTCTCTGTCTCTCTGTCTCTCTCTCTCTCTGAATCACCTCCCTGTTTCTCCCTGCTCTCTCTTTTCCTGTCTTTCACCCTTCATTACCTCCCTATGTCTTTTGTGTCTCTCATCAATTCATATCCTCTCACAATGTTTTGGCTATATTAGGCTATCGAAGCCGCGTTCTCTTCAAACTCTTCTTCTCGTTCCTTTCTTCGCCTTCCGGCACTTTCTTCTCTCTCTTGCCATCGTCTGTTTGTTCGAGAAGGACCTCTCTTTGTCATTCAGAAGGATGGGCCGAAGATGCATCAATTCTTCCTTCTCTCTGACTGCCTTGTCCACGGCGAAGTTGTGGGCAGTAACCGGTACAAGCACCAAGGGACGATATTGCTGAAGGATGTAGAGGTATTGGGACTGGATTTCTCTCCTTGGTATCTTTTCTCTTCTTGTCTCTTCTCTCCTGCTCTTTCCCTCATTCCTCCCTCCCAGTCTCTCCTTCGCTCTCGTTACCTCTCTCTATTCAGCTCTAGACACTCTCCCTTTGGGCCTCTGCGCCCAACTGCGGCGCCGCAAGCCTCGGTGTTTCTCCGCTTCTGCTAGTTTGAACGTTTCTCTCCGCGTATGCGTCTTCCACCTGACCCTTGGCCCGTTCTGGTAGATTCTTAGGAGGCGAGAGATGCCTGACAATGTGTATGCCTTTGAGATTTTGGAGAAGCACGGTGCGTTCTCCTGACCCAGTGACAAGCCCTGCTCCGCCCGCGTCTTCCTCCTCTTGATCTTCTGCTCTCAATTCTGAAAGTGCTCTCTCTCTCTCGCTCTCGCTCTTTTCCATCCCTTATCGATGCGCGCAAATCTCTCTCTCTCTCTCTCTCTTATCCTTCTGCTCTCCTTTTGCCAACTATCATCTCTCAATCTTCTTACTCTGGACAGGGAAAGAGCGGCGTTCATTGCTTGTCTGTGCGATGACCTGGGTGGCGCAGCAAGAGTGGATAGCTGATATTTCTCAGTGGGTAGAGCAGTGCTCGAGGGACCAGCAATTTGTGAGCCTCCTCGCTCGTTCTCCGTCTTTCTGTCTCTCCGTCTACCTCTCATTCTCTACTCTCTCTCTCTACCTTTCCTCTTTCTCGCTCTCTCTCCCCCTGTTCTTTCTCTCTCTCTCTCATTTACCTCCATCATATTGTACGATCCTTCTCTTTGTTAGGTTCTCAGGCTCCATCACATAACTGTATCTCTGTCTCCCTCTCTCTCTCGTGAGATGTCCTTTCGCCTTCTAGGCTTTCCTTGTGCCCTAAGACCCTAGGCTTTCCTCCTTATCTCTTCCATGTCTTTTCTCTCCATTCTTTCGCGTTCTTCTTACCTGTTTTTTCGCTGATCCTTCCTCGACCACCCTGTCTACTTGCAGATGGAACCCACCACAGAGCTCCACTCTCAGGCTTCTGCAAGCAAGCTGCTGGAGAGAGAAGGACCAGACCAGGGCAGCGGACTCTCTCCCCCTCTTTCTCTGCGTGGAGCCCCTCAGAATGGGGAGAGAGTAGCAAGCACAGAGAAGAAAAAGCGAAGAAGGGCAAAGATTGAGAAGCCCAAGCTGAGACCGGCACCACCGCCTCCGCCGAGGGATGAGCCTTTGGAGCCTTGTGAGTCACCGCTGCCTTTATGGCCATGCTTCCTCAGCTTCTTCTCCTCTACTCTGTCTTTTTATCTCTTTCCTCTCTCTCTCTTCTCTCCTTCTCTTTGTTCTCTCTATCCCTATCTCTCTGGTGCCCTCCGTCTCACTCTATTTCTCTCTCTCTCTCTCTCGTCCGAGTTTGCTTCTCTCTCTCTCTTTCTTTTTTTCTCTCTGCTGGGTCTATCTTTCTCCCTCTTTCACTCTCTAGCAATCTCTCCCTCTTTTCTTTCCCTCTATCTCATGTCGCTTGCCGCTCGCCTTGCTTCGCTCCACTTCGCCCGGCGCCAGGTACTCTAGCTAACACTCCGCACTCATGTCTTTGTATATTGCCATCCCAACAGCCTCAAGAGAAGAGTTGGGTCTGAAGGCTTTGAGTGACAAGATCTACGACGCTCTCTGCGCCTCTTCCTCAGCTACAGTCTGTTCCCGGCCTTCCCAAACCTTAGACCTGACGTCCACTTCTCTCTCACGTTCTCTTGGGTCCCTCCTCCCTGTTCCGGAAGAGAGACATCGCTCTGTCATTGATCTTCTATCTTTTGCAGCGGTTCTGGCCAGCGTCCGCTTCATCAATGGCTCTCTCTCTTCACCGTCCCAGTTTGAGACCATCTCTAAGCTCGCGGAACTTATAAACAGCAGAGCAGTCAAAGGAAGAGAGACATTGAAGGGCAGAGCCACCCAGCGACAGAACGGAGAAAGAGACCCGAACGTGAGCTCGAATGACAGAGAGAGCTGTGAGAGAAGCAGTGATAATCTTCCCATTGAAGAGGTTGTCCTACAGAATAGTAAGACAGCTAAGCAAGAGAGAGACAGCGACGAGAATTCACTCGAAGACAGAGATCGTTTTTCTTCTTCTCTATCTCTCTCACCCTCTCCTGCTGACAGCCGCGAAGGACAGCACGAAATGGCATCGCCGATGGCCGAGACCTTCCCAAGACATCTCTTTCCTGACGTCCTCGACGTGGGAGAAAGAAAAACTTACAGCGAAAAAGCGGCCACCGAAGAAAAAATGGAGACAAGCGAGAAAACCTCTTCTTCCTCTGCGCTCGATGAGAAACAGTCGGAGAGTCTCTCAACTCTGGTCCTCAAGAGAGAAGAAAAGGGAGATGCTCTTTCCATGGTAACGGACCAAGAAAACGAGCTGGAGAAGCCCTTGAGCCAGTCAACCACTGAAGAGCTCACCACCAGTTCACCCGAGAGACTGAAGGAAAAAGAGAAAAAAAGAGAGACAGAGGACATTGTAGACATACAAGAGACAGGCAAACAAGAGAAAGGAGAGGCTGACGTTGCCAACAGTAAAGAAGATAAGGAAGATTGTGACAGAGCAGGAAAACGAGGCCACACGGATGAGAAAGAGCAGCAGCTGATTAGTGTACAGTTGGGAAAGAGAGAGATGGAGAGAGAGAAAGAAGAAGGTTTCCCTATCCTAGGAGCGGCCTGGGCGAGGATGCATCTCATCCTCAGCACTTTCCTAGAGCGTTGCAGCGACTTAGAGACTCCAGAAGAAGTCTCTCTCTCTCTCTCTTCCTCCTCTTCCTCGTCCGCCCCCTCTTCATCGCTGGTGAAAGAGTTGATCGAAGTTGAAGGGACAGAAGAACTACGGAGCAGAGTTCTTCCAAGCTGCACGATTGTGCACATCTACGCCTATCTTTGCTCCTCTCTTTTCCATGGGAAAGGCACTCTCTTTCCGGCCTCTCTTCGCCCTCAGCTGTTTGCCTGGCACAAAGAGTACAAGCGAGAAATGCTTGGTCTTAACTCTTTGACGTCTCTCCGCTCAAGTCTCTCTTCTCTCAGTTTCTCTTCTAAAGAAAGAGCACTTCTCATGGCATTCTTCCGGCTTCTTTATCTGATGGAGATGCAGAAGCTTGCCCAGCCGTTATTTCTGTCTCATTACATCGTTGCTACGGAAAGCGAGGAGACAGCAGGAGATCGGCAAGAGAGAGTCCAAGAAAGAGAAGAGACACATGCGGAGACGGCGCAGACAAGAGCACAGAAGGAGGCTCTGGAGGCCTTCTTTAAATGCTGTATAGCCTCCTATGAGTGGATCTTTCGGTGGACCGGCCCGATGCCTCCTCCGCCGCGGCAGACGAGGAAATCCAGAGAAGAAGAGAGAACGGAGAATGAGAAAGAGAATGAAGATAGAGTAAGCCAAGAGAATGGCGACGAGAAGAGGGGAACAGAAGAAGAGAAAAGCAAGCTGCATCCCAGGAAATCAAGTGCTAAAGTTCAAAGCACCAGCCTTAGTGCTTTCCTCTCTCCTTCCTCTTCTCTGCGTCCCTGTTGGTCGCCTGCCCATGGAGAGAAACAGGGAGAGATGGGAGATATCCATCACTGCCTTCCCAAAGCGCCAGATCGTCCTCCTCCTCTTCCCATTGTGACATCCTGTCTCTCTCATCCTTGCTCTCCACCTCCACTGTCAGCTACAGATGCGGTGATAGGGGAAGGTGCCTGTATGGGTGAGCTTGATAAGAATGACGAAGAGACTAGCAGACAGCGTGACGAAGAAGGAGACTCCGCTTCTGGAGGCGAGGAAGATGTCCAACAGAGCAAAGAGGACCAGGAAGGGCAAAGGAGGAGAAGGTCGAGCAGGATCCCAGTGCTGTCCCGATGGCCCCTGACGCCACCCGGCACTTCTTCTCTCTGTCACTTCTCCCGAGTCAAGCCTAGACTGTCTCTTTCTGAAACGAGGAGAGATTTTAGAGAGAGAACAGGGAGCAGGGAAGACATCCACACCCGGCAGGGCCGTGAAGATGAGGACTGGTCTGCAGAGAGGGAGAGAGACTGTCATGAAGCACATGATCGGGCCAATAATGAAGAGCGACAGATAGAAAGTCAGGAAGGAGATCCCAGGCAGAGGAGATCAAGCAAAATTCCGGTGTTGGTGCGGAGAAAGAGTTCACTACGCGGCGAATGGGTTCAAGACGACGGAGACGGAGTAAGACACAAAGACAGAGAAGCAGAGACCGAGTTTTTAGCCGAGAACGAGGAAGAGTCACATATACCCCGACCGGTTGCCTCTCCTAGCAAGGTAAGAGAGAGAATGGCCGAGCTACCAAAAGAAGCGAAGAACTTGGGAGTGGAGCGCGAAGGAGAGAGCGAGTGCCATGAAGAGAAGGAGGAAGACGGACACCGAGTCTCTCCCAGTAAGCCAAGGAGACAGGGGTCGCTCGGAGAGCGTGCGAGACCTTTCGTTCGCCACTGCTGCCGAGCAGAGGCCTCAAAGGTAGACAAGGAAGAAGAGAACTCGAGAGAGGCGAGGAAGAGGAGCCAGAGTGTGAAGCTCTAGTGCAAGCCGCTGTGTTGGTCAGGCATCTTTGTACAATAAACTAAATATAAGACAGAAGTACCACATGGAGACTCACTGACCAATTCCCTTCCTCTCTGTGTCTGAAGGCGGCGCATTTAAAGAAGCCCTTCGTCTCTCTCCCTAATCCTCTCTCTTTTCTCTCTCGCGCTTTTCACTCTTCTTCCTCCCCCCATCAATTCCTCTTGCCCTATCTTTATTGGGATCCGAACTCATTGGCCCATTCTTGGTATCTTCCTGACAGGTGATGTGCGGAGGGCTTGGTCCGCTTGAAAGCTTCCTGGATGTCTTCCATAGACACCGGGTCCAGCTCAGCCGATTCATCTGTAGTGAGATTTGAAGTCAGCGGCTACCGAGAGAGAGATAGAGATGAGAGGCAGACGCGAGGCTTGGAAATAAGGAAAGGCTGAAACAGAGAGAGAGAGAGACCGCCACATCCAAGGGAGAAAGAGAGCGATAGAACGGCAAGGAAAGACTTAGATGAGGAGGTTAGGAATGAAGGCTGGTTGGTTTGGACAAAGACCTGGAGACGGAGATCTATCCTTCCGCTCATACCTGTCTCAGTGTTGAGCTCCAAATTTTCCAACTTCTGCATCAGTCGACGCACCGGTCGCATCGCAGCCTCTTTGGCCACCAGCTTGATATCAGAACCAGAGAAACCCTGAGCAAACAAGAATGCCAGGGCGTTCAAATCCTCCGTGCCGAAGAGATGTCCAACAACATAGGAATAGGAGTTGAGGGAGAGGGAGTGCTTGTACCTTGGTCATCTCTCCGAGCACCTTCCAGTCCACATCTGACGTCGCACGCTCTCCCAACAACTTCACTAGCAGCTGCTCTCTCGCGGTCGATCCAGGAAGGGGCACCAGGACCTGCATGCCACTACGTGTCATAAGGAGCTACCTTCACAGAAGGACGAAAGAGAGTAGTAGGATAGAGAGAGGGAAGACAAGGCCTGACCAGGCCGTGGGGCCGAGAGAGCGAAGAAACTCGGCAGCCTAAGGCCAATGCTGGCACAATCACTCGACAAAATGAGACGATGCATACCCTTTTCTCTAGTCGCCTGAGCATGGCAGGATCCAGCTCCCAGGGCAGGTTGCTGGCCGCAAGTAAGAAGACGTGCTCCTTCGTCTTTGACAGTCCATCCAACTGCAACCCCAGCAGTCGGTTTACGGCATCAGAGAGATGCGTAGATTATGGAATTAGAGAGAAGAACGACCATAAGGGAGAGGGAGATGGCAGGTCAACCATGCGAGTACTTTGGAGGAGAGAGAGGGTGCAGAGGCGTGGCAGGAAGGGGAACGAAGAATCAAGCAATCAAGAGAAAGCATAAAGAATGCAGCGTGGCAGGTAAGTAAGGGAAGTAGGCGAGACATTGCGTGCCGAGAAATAATCCGTCCACAGCTTCTTGAAGAGGGACTAGACAGCTCGAGAAGAGAGGAGAGAGGGAGAAAAATATCAAGGGAGAGGCGGCGGACAAGGGAGAGAGGGTGCTAATACCTGTATGAGTAGCTCTGTCTTCATTCTTCTGCTCGCCTCATGCTCTCCACCACCGTCAAATCCTCCTCTGGAGGTCATGATGGAGTCTATCTCGTCCAAGAATATAGTCGAAGGTGAATGGTACCTATAAGCAGAAGATGAAAGATGCGGTTGAGACGGAAGGCCCAGATGAAGATGGTAAACAGCGAAATAAAAGGCAAAAGTAGAAGGTGCAGGAGAGCAATGAAGGAAACCCCCCCGGAAAGTTAGATAAGGCAAAGTGGAGCTACTAAGAAAGCAGAAGCCATAGAAAGACGAAGAGAAGCAAAAGATGAGGCACCTGGCCAGCTCAAACAGCACTCGGATGAGCTTCTCTGAGTCTCCTCGCCACTTGCTGACAATGGAAGATGCTGACACATTAAAGAAAGTCGTACGACACTCTGTTGCCACCGCCTGAAGATAGAGACGGAGAAACTCGGTTAGTTGAAGTGACGAAGAGAAGGACTGCCTGGACTCAGCGGATGGACAAATAACTATGGCTGGAGGTAACGAAGAAGCGGAATGAGAGAGAGGGGGAAGAAAGGAAATAGACAATGTCTCTCCTTCACCTTTGCCAGCATTGTCTTTCCTGTCCCTGGCGGCCCGTAGAGAAGGATCCCACACCTGGCGGGGAAGAAGACTACTAAGAGGCGAATTTATAACCTTGACTGAGGAAGGAATGCTTCGAACGTCATAGAAAAGCGCACCCAATAGAGGCAGGATCGAAAGGGAATGGACGAGAAAGCTCAATGACAGATGAAGAAGGAGAAAGGACGGAGCAGACTGCTGAAGATAAGAGAGAGGATTCATAGACCAGCAAGCTAGATGCAGAACATGGGCGGAAGGCGCGCGTTGGAGTAAGATAAGAAGCCTAGTAACTGAGGAGCTACCAAGGGGACAGAAGACCGGTGAAGATCTGCGGGTATTTAATAGGCATCACCACCGCCTCCTTGAGCAGTCTCTTGGCATCGTCTAGCTCTACCACGTCCTCCCAATGTACGTTAGGATTCGTTTGGAATATGTCTCTGAAAGAGGAAAGTTAGATGCCTCTGTAGCCTCGTGGTTTCTGTCGACAATTACATCTCTCTCTCGTTCTCTCTGGCCTTCTCTACATTTGCCGCTGTGCCTTCCCTGTGAGTCCTCGTACTCGATACAATGTCGTTGGTACTCACCGAGAGATGGTGGCCGCAAGCGCCCTCATCTCCGAGTCATAGTTGAAGCTTGGTATGGGCTTGAGGAGGCGGTCCTCAGGGCTTTCTTCCTCTGATCTACCCTCAGGCTAAAAGAGAATGGGCTTTGGGTCATTGAGGTACTCGTACTTACTCTCTCCTCCTCCTACTTCATTGTCTCGGTATGGGCCCTCCTCTCCTTGCCATCTGTGCTGCTTCTCCCGCTGTCCCTCTCTTCTTTGACACTTTACCTCCTCGACCTCAGCCTATGTCTCGTTCTGTTGGATCCTCTCATCCCTCTCGATGCGAATAGCTCTATCTGGCCCCCTTTTTACTTTACAAAGCCGCCCTCTCCTACTAGTCATCTTTACACTCACCGTCTTCTCTTTGCGCTGAGACACCTGCACTTTCTTTCCCACTAGGCCGTCAGCGATGCCGTCGGCGCCATTCTCTGAGCCTGAACAAGAGTTGAAAGGACGACAGAGTGGATAAGCACCCATAAATGTATCTGGAGGTGGGACAAACCCACCACCACTGAGGGAAGAGGATCGTACCGGCAGATCGATCGTCAGATGACGTTTGATTGTTGTTGCTCTGTTCACTTTTCCCTAAGCTGTAGAAAGAGATTAACACGCATTCAGAGGAGTATCGAGAGGTTGTAAGTGTCATGGAAGGTGAAGAAGTTGGATTATCGAAGTGGCAGAGAAACAGGGAGGAAGGATCGATCTCCCTCGATGCATAGCACACGTTGGGCATCCGTTGTACCCGTCAAGTGCTGATGACTTTGTCCTGGATTTCTCTCCTTCTCTCTCGTGCGCGCTTCCTCTCTCTGTGTCTCTTTCTCTCTCTCACCCTCTGTCTCTCTCTTCACCCCTCCTGCTTCTCTCTCTCCCTCATCTCACATTCGCTCTTCGTGGTCTGTGTCCCGTTATCTCTGTTTGCCTTTCTTACTGTTGAGCTGGCCCCTTCGTCGGTAACGTAGTCCCTCCTCCTCCTCCATTCTTTAAGGCCTTAAGTGCAACGCTATTTTCAACCTTTGCGCAGTCAGGCATATGAGAGGATGTGTAACTCTGACGCCTCGCCCGCCTTTCTCTCTCTGCAGCTTTCTTGGCATCAATATCCGCGGCTTTGAGAAAGAGAAAAGCCTTAGTAGGAGAAGAACATGGGGAACAGAGTGGGACAAAGTCGCTGAGCATTGGTGGCAATAAGGCGAAGAACAAGAAGAGACTGTCTGGAGAACAGGTCACAGAAAGCGGAACGAGACATTGTAGGATAGGCAGACAGAAGAAAACAAAAATGGCTCCAAGGAACCTATCTCCACATTGTACGGTTGCAGAGATAAGTCTAACCTCGAGAGCTAGACTCTTCAGCGTCCAATCGACGAACAAGCTTTGGCTTCTTCTGAAACCTAATCTCATAGTAATCTTCATAGTCCTGTTAGACGGCATAGGCATAGACGGACGGTAGCGGAAGGCAAAGGTCCAGAGGATATACGGTTAGACAGAGTCTATAATGCATCCTAGGTCACCGTGCAAGAAGCAAGGGAAAGCACATAATAATAGTGGACAAGCTCGACATTCTGCAACTCAGCTGTGCACCTGGATTATGCCCATAAGATCTATGTTGTCCGCCACGTCAAACTTTGACAAGGAAATGCCGGCCTCCTGTTGCAGCTTCTCAGCGGTCTCAATGTACCTGAACGCGCACGTCTTAGCGCTATTAACTTAAGGATTCATCTTAGGCACTAACCCTTGCTCAATGAAGTGGCCAAGCGCAAGGATGAGAATGTTCCTCTTGCGATCTACTAGCTTCTTTTCCTCAGCCAAACGGGCCTCATTTCTCGTTTTCAGGGCGAGCAATGTCGACGACATTTCCTGGCTATTAACACTGGCATGGAGCTACCAATGAATCCCTTACCGTCTGGGCAGTGGAAGGACACAGCTCATCTAGCGTTATGACGTCCAGCCATTGATCTCTATCTGTGACCGCAGCCTCTGACAGCCGATGAAGCTCAAAAAGCTTCAAAAAGGCACGAGAAACCTTGAGAAAGCTGTTACCCATATAACCGGTAACGCTCTTTTTCGAGTTGATTAATCATTCATATGATCCTTACCATGGGGGGGTGCCGCTTGCTCTCAGCAGAAGCTATGGGTAAGATTGGGTGAAATGATTATCGTTTAGATGATTGATTCTCTGTGTCACGTCTCACGTTGGCTTCACAAGATGAAGTTGCAGATGGAGCTCTTCTATCGCTCTTCTGAAGATCTGATACACTCTTTGTGATCATAGTGTTGGTGAAGATCCAATCTTCAATAGCAAGGAATCCATCCATCCTGATTTTGCCGCTGCTGCAGACACTTTCTCTGCCTCGCTTTCTTAGTGTGTGCGGCAGACCGTCGTCCTTGCGGGGATAGTAATGCGGTGAACGGAGCAAAATGGAGCTTCCGAAGTTTGAGGAAGTCTTGCTGTCGACTGATCGATCCGGCAAGATTCTGACTGTGACTATCAATCGAGAGAAGAAGCTTAATGCGCTCAACCACAAGGTAGCAGCGAGCCACTGCGTCTTCCTCCGCGCTTAACCCTCATTCTCAAGACTGCATCTCGATCTCCTCCTACAACGCCCAATAGCCCTCCCCTCCTGAGAGGCTGGGAGGTTCCCACGTAAACCTAAGTGCATTTCCTCCTCCTTAAGGTTTCTCATGAATTGAATGAAGCTTGGAACTTCTTTGAGTCCACGCCATCATTGAGAGTGGCAATTTTGACAGGAGCAGGAAAGAAAGCCTTCTCTGCCGGCGCAGGTGCCTACCTTGGGGAAACAGAAAAGAGTGGTTTTGTGAGGTCTGGGGAAGGAAGGATCATGGCTGAGCGGAAGAAACAGTAGTTCCATGAGAAACATAGTACAGAGAAAGGAAACGTACTCAGAAAGTTTCAGAGCTGAAAAGGTGCACGACGTCTAACACCTAATTGCAGATCTAGAGGAAGTCAGTCTTTCAGGCCCTTCTCGCGGTTCCTCATCGCTTATGGTTGAGGGTAACAATGGGTTGGGCGGTCTAGTTAACCGACGGACATGTTACAAGCCGGTCATTGCCGCTGTACAAGGTATCTATGTCCTGACCGGCTTAATCTTGTGTGGCAGTTGCCCTGACAATTTTGCGCGCGGATAGGGGTTGCTTTCGGCGGCGGGTTTGAGCAAGCTCTTGCCTGTGATATTATTATCGCATCAGAGAATGCAAAATTTGGTAAGCAATCCTGTGGTCGCTCTATCTACTTCCAGCGCCATCGCTTAACCTGCATAGTAGCCTCCGCCCACCTTGTCGTCCTATTTCTTGGGTCTGATAAGGGGATACAATCTTTCTGACTACCTCTCTACCAGGGCTTCCTGAGCCGAGGGTGGGCCTCGCAGCTCTTGCCGGTGGGCTGCACCGCCTTCCTAGGGCAATAGGTAGGCCGTTATTTCTCTGTCCTCCTGTTTCTCCGTTGTGGATGCCTTTCTTACATTGCTTACAACCTCCCTTTCCCAATGGCGTTTTAATAGGCTACCATAGAGCCATGGGAATGATTCTGTCAGGAAAGCCCGTCAGTGCTGCTGAAGGATATAGACTGGGCTTCGTCAACGAAGTAGTACCTTCTGATCAGGTGTGTGTCTCTCTCTCTCGTCTACCTCTTTTTGTCCTCGAGACGATTGTCGCTCCTTCCACATTCTACCCTATCTGCTATCTGTACCTATCATTTCCCTTCCGTCCACACTAGCCCTGTAGTAGTATGGACAGTGGCCACCCAACGAGAAGCTTCCACTTTGTTCTTATGTGACGATTTCCCTCTTTGCCTCTTAACGAATTTCGTTTCTATGTCATCTCAACAACCAGGACGTCATGGAGAGAGCGCTGCACTGGGCGTCCTCGATTTTAGAGTGCTCTCCAGACTCCATTGAAGCCAGCAAGCAGGCAGTTCTGTTAGGTCTTCAAGAGACTGATCCCATCACGGCCTCCGAGAAGCAAAACAATTGGACCAAGGTCCATCATCGCCCAATCTGTTAAGCTCCAAATTGATGATTTAACTAACGAGTCTATGCAGGTGAAGGAAATGCTAGAAGGGGAGAACCTATTAGTGGGAGCTACGGCCTTCGTCAGCAAAAGGCCGCCGAACTGGAAACTGAAGAGTTCTATATGAGCTTGCAACTCATAAGTTAAGGTGAATGACCAGAGCTTCCGTCTTTCCCTGAGAGTAGGATCGAAGGTTGCCTTCATCTACGTAATAAGGAGAGAGAGCACTCGGGATATTTTCAGAGGCTGCTGCGTGGACCCGAGCTCTCCGAGCTCTTCTCATAGAGCTCCTAGTGCCTCGAGAGTACATCTGCTTCCTATTCGGTGGTTATTATTCCTGGCAGCAGTGCAATTGTGTGCTCTCTTGCCCTACTGTGAAAACTCTTCAACAAGCAAAAGATACAGAGTTGAGATAGTTGATAGGTCTGTCAAAAGTGGTGGTCGATTGATTTTGTCAGGTATAAAGTGAAATTTACTGACTTAATCAAGGACAAATTCTTGTCAACCAATGGATGACTGTAAAGTTACAGGCGATTGTTGTCAATTATACTGGCTTTGTCACAGAGAACCATGGGAAGAAAGAATAAGAAATGGCCCCAATGATCTTGATGCTTCCATGATTGAGGACCAAGAGAGCAAGGCTGCCCAGCTTCCGCGCCGACCAGGATGTGCGGGCGGCTGTTGCTCGCTTGGCTTCTCTTTCTGCTGGCACTTTGGGTACAAAGCAGTTGGTCAGTGTGTGCTTGGTTCGCTAGTGGGAGAGATGAGTGCCACCATTTCTCTTCCGGAGGCCCTTGAAGGAGGGAACAACTCGGAGGTGAAGGAGGCTGGGGAGATAGGGGCAACGGACAACAGGAAGGACCTAGAAGAGGATGCTCGAGTTAAAGAGGCCAAGGATGTAGCAAGCAAATGGGAAGCCATGGCGAAGGCACTCGAAGAGACCATCGTGCGAGAGCTTTCTGGCAGCGAGGGAGAGGAGATTCAGGTCTCCGAAGAAGAAAAGCAGTTCAGTAGGTTAAGGCTTGTGAGATAACTCTTGATAAGTCCGCCCCCTTAATGCTTTGGCCTTGCTCCTGCAGTACAATCTAAGGCATTGATCTACGAGCAGCTGATAGAAGAGTATCCGCCTGCAGTTGGAAAGGCTCTTTCAAGAAAGGAAAGGACGGAGAGAGGACACGTTGGCACAGCTCTGGTTTATGGTAAGTCGTCCTTTATACCCTTCGACAGAGTTAGGGGACAAGGTGATAACGTAGCGAGAGGTCAAGGACGGGGCCTTAAGACTGCGAAAAGTCAGTTTTTTTGGTAGAAGAGCTTAGGTGTCGTCTTCTTTGTGCGTTTAGGAGCACACTCCTGACCTTTCGATCGTCTTACCCTCCTTCGCTCGTCCCTATCTCTGCTCCCTTTTTCTTCCCTATTTACTTCCCTTTCCCTCTCGAAGTCTATCATTTTTCTGAAATGTCTTGACCTCCTTCAGGAGAGATTAGCTTTCCCGCCTTCGCTACCGTCTTCTTACGCCTGAAGAAGCTCTACGGTGCCATGCCCATCGCCGGCGGTGAGTTTTATGACCTCGGTTCAGGCACGGGGAAGCCGGTGTTTGCCGCAGCTCTTCTTCATGACTTCGAAGCTTGTACTGGCATTGAAATCCTCGAAGGTCTCCATCAGGCTTCTAAGGATATCCAGAATCGGAAGTGGGCACCCATTGCTGAAAGCTTGGGGCTCTTCACAAAGCATCTGAGAATGAAGTTTGTCCTTGGGGACTGCACAAATCTTAGCGTCTGTGACTGGACAAAGGGGAGCCTTGTCTTCGCCAACTCAACTTGCTTTGACGGCGCCCTTCTCCGCAGTATAGCCCAGTGCGCAGAAAAGATGCGGCCAGGCTCTTTCTTTGTCAGCCTAACAAAGAAGCTGCCCAGTGAAGCCTTCGACCTCTTGGAGAGCAGAATGTATGAGATGAGCTGGGGGACTGCCACAGTGTTCATCCATCGGAGGCGTCAACCGCCGGCGACGTAGAGAGTACACGGGGCTAATAGCACAGAAACGACTGACAGAATAAAGCCGTTAGGTGGGATCCGAGGGAGAGCGAACGAGTAGGCCGGCCAAGCTTTCTCGCTGCTTCACTGCCCATACATGCAGACCACCTTCCGGACCCGGCCAAAGGAGTGGAAGAGAAAGCAGCAACAGGGCTGCCTTAGAAGGACGGTAACCACATAACCTAAGCTTTGAACCCCTAGGCTTCAATTTTTTGCAGCTCTTGCATTAGCGCTTCCAATCCCTTCCTTTTGTCCTCCAACACGTCCCTCCACTTCTTTCTCGCAAGCTTCAGAAAGGCTGGTCTGCAGGTCCTAATTGAACCTTAAAAATCGATGTCAGAGGTCGTCGGCGAGGGACGGATGTGCACAGAAGTGGTCATAGACGTAAGAGACGCCATCAAGAATGCCATCAAGAGTGCATCTGACGCTCAAAGAAGAAAGGAAAAGCGACATAGCACGTGAGATAGACTCTTTGCTAAGCGGTAGGGCATACCACGCACGAAGATACATATACCCAGAAGGCGTTGGACACGCTATATGGATAACGCAGATGGAAGGCACTGACGGCTGCGTCGGTACAGCCATTCCTTACCGCACATCCTCCGAATCACGATCGTCACCTCGGCTGTCCCTATTTTCCTGCAGTAAAGCAACAGAACGCTGCGGAAGAGGGCAGCGTGCTCCCTCGAGCAACGGACGATCAGCAGCCCTGACTGTGGGTGCACAAGCTTGACTGGAATGGGAGGGAACGACGGTCAAGCTCAATTGACCCACGGAAACAGAGTGCCGATACCCCGCCCTACCTTGGAAGGAGTTGAGAACATGGGAGAACCCGAGATCTCCAAATGCTTTGGTCGCCGATTCCTTGAGGATACTGGTTAGTGTCTTTGGAATGACATCAACCGACTGAGCAAAGGATGATACCTTGACTGCTATTGAGAAAGCTTGCATGACGGAAGGAGCACCAGACTCTCCCGGCTGCTTGGCGTTCCATATGGACGTACCCGATCTGCTGTCTGTCTCAAGCAGTTCCACAATAAGATATCTGCAGGCATAAAGAGTTCATGTCTGTTCTTAGCGCCAGATCCAATCTCTTTCCATCCGGCTGCCCCCAGCGTGCCCTCACCTATTCTTGAACCTCACCATCGCGACACCGCATTGACCTCGCTGCCCTCAGTAGCGGCACGCTGTTCGACAATCGACAGTCGACCGTAGCCCTGTCGCCAAACCTGACCAATAGATTCACAGGACCACGTACAATAAGGTTATAAGAAAGGGCTGCAGAAGCTTCAGATAAACGGAGAGTGGGAGACGAGAAATCCAATAACCTTTACACAGAAAAACTCTTCTGATGAAGTGGTCTGTGTACCAGCGGCTCCACTCCTGGGGGAGGAGCAGAGAAATCATTCTTCAGCCTCTGGGGGAAGTCTGAGGATTAGGAGTTTCATGTCTCTTCTCTCTCGCTGTTCTCTCTCTCTCACCTCTCACACTCTGTCTCTGCCTCTCTCACCCCTTTATCACCTACTCTATACAGACTCTTTCTCTTTCTTGATCGCTCTCTGTCTCTCTCTCTCCGTTGACCTTCATCGCCCTTCTGGTCATCACTTTCCATTGCGGATCCTTTCTACAGAGTCTGTTCCCTCATTCTCTCTCTTGCTCGGCGCCTTTCCCAGTTTGCTTATACTCTTCTTTGACCGCTGTGCTCCTTCTCTGCTTGACCTCTTCTCTCTCTTCTCTCTCGTCGAAGCAGAGGCAGATGATCTTACTGCCTCTCAAAGGGGATAGTTGAAGAGCAGAGGAGAGGTTGACAGTCATTGTAGGTACAGGCTCACGGACAGAGAGAGCAACACCAAGAACAGTTCCAGCGAGGAGGACCGTACCGTCCTAGCCGTCCTCAGGCCCATGGGACACTAAGTTACGATGGGCACCAGCCTCTAAGAGACGGAACCGAGGCTCTCCAGGCAGTATAAGTGGACAAAGAGAACGAATTCTGCCGCAGAAGAGGACCGAGAGGCAAAAGAAAAGAGAGAGAGTGGGGTTATAGATAGACAAGAGAAAGAGAGCAAGAAGAACGGACAAAGAAGCACCACCGTTCTTTTGCGATGGCGCAGCAGCGGCTGAACCCGTGGCAATTGGACCAGTTCCTGGATCAGACAGTGGAAGAGGTAGCAGCAAGTCGAGCACCTCATTCTCTCTTTCTTTCGCTCTCTTCCTCTTTCCCTTCCTCTCTCTCTCCTATCTCCCTCTCTCTCTATATATATGTCTGCCTGTCTCTCTTCTCTTCCTCTTTCCTCTCCTTCACCTCTTTCTTCTGTGCCCAGACGGATGCTATTTTGATTGTGACTCTCTAAAATCCTCTCTTCTCCTGACCTCTTCCTCGTTGCTTTCTTGAGCTTTCGTCGGTTCAGACCTGCCACATGCTAACCACGCGTCCCCTTCCGATCCATTGTTCCCTGTTTCTCGCTCCACTCTACCTCTCTTTCTCACTGTCTGTTGGGTTAATCTTCCTCCTTTCACAGCGGCGCGCGCTGGCGCGTTCTTCTCTTCCTTCTACTCGCTGCCACTTGAAGCCGTCAGTGGGACGCTTCTCTCAGGATGAGCCGGACTTGACCTTCCCAATCCCTGTAGGTTCTGTGCCAACAGCTGCGGTCCAGCTGCCGAGGTAAGATGACAATGACGAGAGAGGCGAAGATGTTAACGCTACATAGAGTGTGAGATGGTGAAGGAGAGAAAAAGGAGGCAGTGAGACAAGGATGGCGTGAGTGGGAGTTGAGGGCATGCAGCCGTGGGAGAGAAGAGATGCAGTGATGGACGGCCTGAACTCATCAGATGCTCCTCTGTCTCTTCAGTCCTGGCCTTGACTTGCTCCCGGAAGATGTTGATAGGACGGATAGGAAGGTAGTCCGTGTTTTATTGCATCGTAGTACCCTTCTTTGGATGGCTTACTTTCTCTTTCTTCCTTTCCTTTTGTTTGTCTCAATCTCTCCTCCTCTGTTGCTCTCTCTTATCTCTCGTCGCCTTCTCTCTGTCTTTCTTCTTTACTTTCTCTCCTTCAATTCTGCATTGACCTCTCTCTTCCTTCTCGCCCTCTCTTCTCTCTCTCTTCCCCTCTTTCTCGTTGTTCGGCGGCCCCCTACTCACCATCCCGACCTACTCTTTGGCAGAAACTGGTCCTAAAGGAACCTTTCTTTAGCAACCATCTCGTCCGTACCTGGACGGTGGAGGAAACATCGGCCCCTGAGGTAAAGACTGCAGCGTATCCTGTCTCCTCTCTTCCATTTCCTAGCTGGCAGTCTTTATAATCCACTCTTCTCCATTGGATTTCTTCGCCAGAACTTACTTTCTCTTCGGATTCGTTCACTTCCCTTTCTGTCTTTTCTTGTTAACTCTCTCTCTTCTGTCCCGGGGTGCGTGACTGGTCCTCGCTCCTCTCTCCCTCGGGACTGCTGCGGCCTAGTCCTAGCTTTTTTCTCCCTCCGATCGTATCGCACCTAACGATTGCCTCATAGGTGATGGCTAAGAACATGTCAACACTTCTGACGCCAGCCGAGCGACGGCAGAGGATGGAGTTTGAGAGAGACAACCATCAGGCTTCGAAGTACCTACAAGGGACTGAGAGCCGTGAGAGGCGACGTGTACACCTCATGTTAGTCCCTTACGCAGGCTCTTCTACGTCTCCACCTGAGAGTCTCTTGAAGCAATGCCTCTACCTTACAGTTGGGCGCACTTTCTTGTCCTCTCTCTCTCTCTCTCTCTCTTTTCCTCTCCATCCCTCTTTCTGTCTGGGCTGCCCCTCTCTTCTTGTTAGTTCCCTCCTCTTCTGATTGTTCTCTGCTGTCTATCTTCTTACGGCCTGCTTTGTTCCTTACCTCTTTCATGCTCAGGCGCTCTCAGTATCCCAAGGGCATTCTGGGGTTGGACGGCCCTCGAGTGCCTGGCAGTGAGGTGTACAGTGAGCCCTCTAAGCAGCTCGAAGATAGAGCAGCACAGCTAGCCAGTCGACGACGAGCTCGGGCGGAGTCTTTGAGGCAGCAGACCAATGGTGTGGCCTCCAGAGGTTACGACGAGCTTGCATTTGACCCCAACGCGCAGCCTGAGAGATCTCCCAGCGTAAGAGATGCAGGAAAGCTTCTTCGTGAACTGCTGAGAGGAGAACGTCGCCCATATTCTCTAGTACTTTCCCTTAGCAGCCTAATCTCTGTGTCTTCCAAGTTACGGCTGATCCGTTCCCCCCACTTTCTTATCCCTTTACCGAGTTCACTCTCTCTATCTTCTACGCTCGCCTGTCGATTGCTAATCTCCTTGTTCTACCTCGTCACTCTCAGGGGATCAGGCCACTTTCCGCTATTCCCTCACTGCGGAGCTCGCGCCTGACGCAGCCCACAGGACCACAGATCTTTCCTGATTTGTACCCGCTTCCTCCTTCGCGAAATTGCTCTTCTGCCAAGTGAGCACCTGCAGGAAGCCGAGAGACTCTAGCTTTGCTCATCCTCTACCACTGACTCCCTCATTGCTTCTCTACCTCCATCTGTCTATCTCTACCTCCTCTTTCATTCTCTTCTTCTCTCCTGCTATAATACTTTATTTATGTCCACGCATGCGGATAGACATTAGAACGGGACTGAAGCCTTGGCATCCCAAAGTATTTCCTAAGCTTTCCCGTGACCGAAGAAACATTGAACATTATGCCCCCATTTGATATCACCTTTTTAGCTGACTTCGACCATACTTCCTTGGCCGCTTTACTTTGGTCACGATTGAGCTTGTCTCTTCATCCATCGCTAACCAGTGAACCCATGTAGAGCCACTTTTCTGTCTATAGCCACCTTTCTGTCTTGGCCCTGTACAGCCATCTTTCTGTCTCTTCTCCCCTGAATCTGTCAGTCTCAGACCACCCCGAAGTTCCTCGAGTGCCCAATCTGTGAAGGTCCTCCTCCTATTTGATATCTACCACGGAGAATCACTTTCCCTAAATGAGAAAGAGGCGAGTGGATGTTAGCCCTTGGATGTAAAAACCCTGATTTGCGGGAGATCAGTGCGTAGTTTCTCCGCCCTTGCTCTTCATCGTTTGATAGCCCGTTGGTCTTGACTTGTGGTGCCGTTGGCTCTACCTCGAATCTTAGCGTCTAACACCCATCTATTTATTGTGAGAGACGCAAACTAAAGATAAGGACAATGATGTTGCACATTTCACACTTTACACTGTCTCTTTTTGGGCGGCTTTGTAATCGCGATGACATGGCAGCGTCGATCAACTAGCACCTACTTCTTCTTCACAGCACTTCTAAAAGAGAGATAGAGAGTGATGGAGGGCATATAGAGAAGAGGAAGGGCATTGCTGGCATTAGTCTAGCATCCGGACGCCTGAATGTAGAGAAAATTTCGGGTGGCGAGAAGAGCGGGAGGCCCCACCACCGAATCGTTTGCCCTGCCGGAGAAAGCAGAGAGGTTAGCACCTCAGACTTCTTGACCCTGTTACTGCTTTGACAAAGGCTTGCCCATCCTCGGCGTCAGAGGAGCTTGTGGTCAAAGTAAAACGGGCAGTGGAGCTTAGTGCATTCTCATGAGCGGCGACTTCCATTCCTCGTTATGAACGCAGAACCCTTGGAAGAAGTCGTCACCCTGGATGGTCATCTCGAGGCAATTCCTAGCCACGTTGTTTGCAGGTTCGGCCATGCAGGGCACTCGCAGATGAAGTAGCGGAGGTGGCTGCCGAATACCTCCAGAGACGAAAAGGAACGTGGGACAAGAAGGTGCGGGAGAAGGGAACTGGTCAAATAGAGAGACCTACACGCAGAGCACTGGAGGAACTTCTGGCGGTCGGTGGGGTCGGCTGTCTCAACAGACCTTGTGGGATGATGGGACGATGAAAGGGGTGCATGTCTAAAGATAGCCACCAGAGACCGAATTTTCATTCTCTTCTTCGTCTTCATAGTACGATTCCGCCGCCAGATCTAAGAGAGAGATAGAAAGAGGTCCCTCCTGACCATAGCTAGCCTTTGAGACCTCCCGAGTGGTTCTGCTCCCATTTGCTTCCGGATGGGTCAGGACAATAACGGAAGAAAAAGGAAACTCAGTAATGAATTCTACCCTATCAGAGACACGGTAGGCAGAGAGGCGAGGGACCGGTCGTCTCTATTCAAAAGGGAACGACCAAAGGAACAACATACCTGCAGTAATATAGGGAATGGCCCCTTTTATCGTGGTGAATCTTGAATCGTCAGTGACCTCAGCCGCGCCATTCCGTTCCACGAGAGTTCCCTTCAAGTCACAAGAGTACAGGGCCACGAAGGGGAGTCAGCACCCTCAAGCACACAGAGACCTAACAATGTGCTCCAGAGGTAGCCACAGCTAGGTACTGGTCGGAGCAACTACGTCGGCTGCGAATAGAAAGGAAAAGAGGAAACAGGCAACACGCGGAGCAATACAGTGGTTGTAGGGCTAATGCTAGAAAACTCGATCGCCTGGCTTTCATCACAAGGACAAAGAAGTAAAAGAAAGGGTCAAGAGAAAGAAGATACTTCTGTGTGTGAAAGGGCCAGAGACCATAATAAAGAGAGGACAGGAAGAAGACCTGCAACACTACTGACCATCGAGGATACTCTAATCTCAAGTTGGGATACGGTAGGCCGTTCTGAGAGGGCACTTCTCCTTGGGTCTTCGCTTTCTTTGTTAACAGGCGCGACCTATGCCAAAAACAACCATCCTATTCAATGCAAGAATACCTTTTGAAAAAGCTTCCTGCAGTGTTACCTTTCCGTCTTGTCCATGAGAAGGAGGCCTGTGGCCATCCCCCACAGGCGATGGGTGCTTCTGGTAATTGTTTCTCGGGTTTGTGTCAGGCGCTGTCTTAGCAAGAGCACAAGGACTTCCTCTCTGAAACCACAGCAGAGCACAGCACTCAGTTAGATTGAGACCATACAGAGACAAAGGGATGTGCGATAATGATGATACCCTCTCTCTGTCCCTCTCGCTCAACAGTGCAGCTAACTGAAGAGCCAGTCCATGGTTCTGTTCCTTGACCTTGAGCAACTCGAAGTACAACGCCCTGGATTTTATCTCTTGCTCTTGGCCATCCTCTTCCTCAATCTGCTTGTCTCTCGTTGACATACATTGGGCAAGAGGAGGCTGAGGAACGTATGTTAACCAACCTCACTGCTAGTAGCTGGAACTTATTCCTAGAGGCTACACCGTCTATCCTCTCTATAGACTGGAGAAAAGGGGAATATAGCGCGTACCAGAAAGAAGAATAGCAGCTATCAGAAGGGACAGTCGCCTGACAGTTTAGTAGAAGTGGAGCAGAGTTATTGAGCGTTTGTGACTTACAATAGCTCGCTTCAGAACACTGAGCTCACGCTCCAGTACTCCTTGCGTTTGTTCCTATTGCCCCCACACAAGGTCAGCCACTGTCATAGCAAGGAGAGTACCGTAGAGGCCATGCGCTTTGAGGATGAGGAATGCAGAGCTCGACTGTGCTGAGCAGAGAGAAGTCCTAAGCCTATCAACCTTGAGCGCAAGCAGTTTCCTTTGGGCCTCTATGACTTGTTTTCGCTCTCTCAGCTCCTTCTTCAGTTCCGTAACCTTCTTTAGCAAATTCTACGGAACGGAGGAAGGACGCAAAGACAGACCGAGGGACGGTAAGATACAAGCGCATAAGGCCAGCGTGCTTAACAGAGGAGCGCGGTAAAGGAGAAGCAAGAGAGCACGAGGGCGAGCACGCCAAGATGGAAAGATAAAGGGAAGCAGTGACGGACGTGAGCCGGACCTCCCCCGTGTAGCCATTGCATATTTGATATTTCATCTTCCTGAGGCGTGACTTGAGCTGATTAACCTCTTCCTTCAATAAGGTGTTCTCCCGTCTCTGACTCTCCAGCTGAGACAAATGGTACGAGGACGGTGAGGAAGAATGCCAATGCGGAGCTGATGAAGGTATCAGAAGCACGGTAGATGAAGGAAATTGAAGGAGATAGGGCAGAGCAGCCACACGGAAGGGAGAGAGACTGTAGAAGGAACTTTGCAAGTGGAAAGAGGGGAACAGCTGAACCTGTTTTCATACCAGAGAAAGCGAAGAGGACAGCTCCCGGGCTTGTGAGGCATTCAGCTGCCGCAACCGCTTCAGCTCCTGTTGGCTTTTCTGCAGCTGCGGTTAGAGCGGACAGAACGGCGTGAGGATAGTGACCTTAACCTTGTTTCAGAGTAAAGACTATTGCTGTCTCCTCTCTCTCTTTCTCTCCTACGGTATGGAAAGGCCCCCGTCCACCAGCCTAATCTTACTTTCTCTTCTGTCTTTTCGTGCTGGTTGAGAAGCTTGAAGTGCTGATCCCGTAGCTGCCTATAGTCCGGGCCCGGCCCGGCCCCACTAACAGAGCCCTCAGCACTGGAGCTAAATGTTCGGGCTGTCATCCTTCAGACTCTAGCCTCTACACCCCATCCCGAGGGTGTCACCAAGAAACACATGCAGCTAAAGGAGGCTGGCAAAAGGAGGCGCTTAAGCTTCTCACAGGATGGTGAGAGCGTTTGCTTCAGCTGCTGTTGATCACCAGCCCATTGCTGACAGATGACGCTTCGATTGTCTCACTGGTTCTATCCATGCTTATTCGATTAAGCTAGCCTCGCCGGATTGCCGACACCAAGAAGATCTCTGGTCGGGCTCAAGATCCTGTCCGTTGCCTCGCTGAGATCTCATGCGAGCCCGCCGTCCCTGTCGGTGCCGTCTGATGCGTCACTCTCGGTCCGCCACGCCGCGTCCGCCGCGCCGCGTCCTGCTGGGCAATGACAGACCCTGATGAGGAAGGAATGACAGTGTCGTGAACAATCATCCGTCGTCCACTTTTCCACCTTCTCATTTCGGACCACGAAAGGCCGTTAGAGGCTCTTGCTATGGCAAATGTACTGCTAACGGCTAGGATTGGTCCATCCTAACTTCGGGGTTTGGGTGGCATTATTCAGGCCTCGGGGGCGAGAGAGCAAGGCAGGCAGACGGATGTTTATCAGGGTCACAGGCTAGCTCAAGCAGGGCCGTGGATGATCTTTTCGTTTTGCTCTTTGAGCTTTGTGAGCAGAGAGATGTAGGTCTCTTCGGCTGCCTTTGCCGCAGAGAGATATAGAAGAAGGATGATAAGAAGTGCCACAATCATTCATATCACTTGGAAAGGCTATGAGCACGGCAAGCGGGATTATCCAGTGATGAGGGCGGGATTATAAGCCGTGTGCATCCCTTATTATAGGCGGATAACGAACATATATAAAGACTTATTTTGAAAAAGAAATGGATCTCTGAGGAGATGGGTTGAATGCACACAGAAGGTGCCCCTGAACAGCATGACTGCATGCGATAAGGAACACAATTCTGGTGCTTCTCGCACTGTTGTCCTCCCTACCAGGTAGAAAGCTCATACTTGGCTTCAACCTTTCACCTTTTTCTTGAGGTCAGTGAATGAAACTCAAACATGGCAGGCTCCTTAGATAAAGAAGGTGCTAAGAGCAAGAGATGAAAGGGAGAAGAGGAGCAGCATTACGGACCATGAGGAGGAGGGTGTCAGTTGACGACTGTCACTCTTCTTATCTGGGGCATCTTGCCCAGGAGTAGTAGGGGAGTCTGTCGGCGTAGTGCTGGACGTCGTGGGCTCTGCAGTATTCTCCTCTGGAGCTGGAAGCTCCACTTTTGCAAGTGATTGAGCTGTCGGCAGACCAAATTTGCACTTCTTTGCATCTGGCTCGGATTCACATCCTGGCTGACCAGCCGAGCAAGGTACGCAGAGTTGAGAGTCATCATACCTGCAGCGGCTTGTGACGCATTGCGGGAAGTTGCAATAGCAAGGAGGATTTCTAGCATTCAGCTCGGAAGCCTCTGGAAGTTCTTTGTTCTTGGTGTCATTGCGGAAAAAGTCGATCAGCTTCTCGGCTCTCTCTCTATTAGCCGCCACACTTGTAGAGTCATTCCAGAAGGGCAATCCTCTCACAAACTCAAAAGTGGTTGGATCACGTTCAAACTCTATCTTGCCGTCTTCGCAAAAGGCCTTATAGTCCTTGTACCCGAGATCCGTAATGCCAACGAGCTCGTCCAACACTACTTCGCCTAAGAATTCGTAGGAGTAAGTGCAGTTCTTTCCATCAGGCTCGACACCTTTGGCACATAGCCCGGACGGTTCCGCTGCCATGCACTCTTGCGTCTTTTCGTTGGATGACCGGGTTTTCTCAGGGCAAGATCCTGGAAGAGAGTACCAATACGACTCAGCAGTAGGGGCCCGCGGATCTGCGCTCTGGTTCTGCCACCCTACGTAGCTACCTAACGCTGGGAAGGTCTGATTGCCATGAAAGCTCTCGCAGAAAGCATCATCCTCATGACATCCACCGTCGTCAAAGGGAACATACTGGCCAAAGCCATAGTAGTTATACACAGGTTGCCCCCCATATCCATCCGGTTTTAAAGGAGAGAACCACCACGTTGCGTTGTTGGGGTTGCACACCTTAAAGAGGTAGAAGTCAACGTAAGCCACCCCGTTTTTCCTCTTGCACCCTGCGGCGCCAGTGTTTTTGTCAATGGTTTCGGTCATTATGTACTTTAATGCGCCCCACACATTGGCATTGTTGGCATTCTCGATAGGGAACTTGGGCCCAACCCATGAGCCATTCTCGGAGACTGCAGGTGTGGAGACAGCACGTGTATGGAGCATTTCAATCGGAGTGCATCTCCAGCTTGACGTGCCACCATCCTCGTCTGCTGCCCTCACACAATGTGACGCTTGGCTAGCCAGGCACGCTAGGAACCCCAACGTCCTGATTGACAGCGCTCGAACAGACAAGCCTCCCGCCATTGGTTCTTTAGTCTCCGGCACTATGAGAGTCCTCGCCTCTTTACTACTCGATGGACAGTTATGACGACTGCGGAGGAAATTGCTTTTTGACAGAGAGCTGTCATTCACATCTCATCGCAGATGATCAAAGCACTGTGTCCACTGTCGCAGGCGGGGTAGGTCGTGACAGACGGAGAGGAAGTGTCTCCATTTGTCCCTTGTTCAAGAGTTGAAGAAGGTCATAGAGGTAAACAAAGAGCATGTGTAGATATCCTTGGTACCTCTTCAAGGAACAATGATCCTCCTCGACCAAAAAGGTGAAGGAAGGATCCTGATTTCTTTTGTCTTGTCCTTTCCCCATCAGGCTTCTTTCCGTCTCCTCCTGCCCCATTCTCCTGCTCGTTTCTACTCTACACTTTACATGGAAAGCCTCACTCTCATGTCCCTTTCTCTCTTGTTCACTCTTTCTACGTTCTCTCTCTTCTCTCTCTCTCCCTCTCTTTTCCTCACCTCTCTCTCTACTCTCTCTCTCTATTTTTCTCTCTTCCTCACCACCTCTCTCTCTCTCCCTCTCACACTTCAACCCCTCTCTATCTCCACGCTCTCTCTCTCTCCCGGTTCCTCAAACTTCTCTTCCTCTCTCTTTCACTCTGTCTCTCTCTCTCTTCTTTCTGTCTCCCTCTAAATTCTTCCATGTCTGCATGGTCTCTCTTTATCTCTGTCTGATCTCTGTTCCTCTCTCCACATCCCCACCACCTCCATACTAGTAAGGATGTTGAAGGAACATCGAATCTTTTTGATGATGAAGTCCAAGATCACATAGCCGACACGACTAGTTCTAAATCTGCTATCATTTTATCTAACAAATGCTCGCGCTTGCATAAAATGACCGTGGAGGCCACCTAGAATTGTTCTCCATTTTGATACAGGACTTAGCCTCAGCCAATCAGAGGGCATGGATAGTGACCAGATAAGAACATTGCTTCACAAGCAGAAGCCTTGAAATTTTTGTCTGCCTATTTGTTCTACACAAAAGGCCCATAAGAATTAGGCAGCGCGGTCCAGTTCTAGATCTTCCTTCCATGTTTATGTGCCTTGTGTCATGCGCAGCTGTGGGGTGGGTGAGCATTATTGACCCACTGGCAATAACAAGGGACCTAAAATACGGTGGGTGGAATGCACTAAAGGTAATAAGATAGGTAAGATTAGCACTGTTGCTAACTATGGGCCCTTGTTGGGGGGACACTTCACTCTGTCCATCACAAAGCCGCCTTGCTGTTTACCAGTGACAGATCTCTTTCCCTTTCTCTCTCTCTCTCTCTCTTTCTCTCTCTCTCGCTCTTTTCTCTCTCGCTCTCTTTCTGTCTCGCTCTCTTTCTCTCTCTCGCTCTCTTTCTCTCTCGCTCTCTTTTTCTCCTCGCTCGCTCTCGCTCTCTCTATCTTTTTCTCGCTCGCTCTCTTGCTCTCGCTCGCTCACGCTCTCTCTATCTTTTTCTCGCTCGCTCTCTTGCTCTCGCTCGCTCACGCTCTCTCTATCTTTTTCTCTCACGCTCTCTTTCTCGCTCGCTCTTCTGTTGCTCGCTCTCGCTCACTCTCTCACTCTCTCATTCTCTCTCGCTCTCGCTCTGCGGCAACTGGAAGCACTGTTTAGTTAGTGGTCTTCAAAAATGTACTGTAAGTAGAGCTTGAGGCTGGTGCTCTTGTGTGATACTGGTGGAGCGAGTTCAACAAGCACCACCACCGGCAGCGCATCATCCGAGTCATGCCGCAACATTCTCACATTTAGAGCTTTTCCCCTGTGGTCGGTGATTGTATCGTCTTGTGGGCTGCGGAACTGTGGAAGTAGGAGCCTCTTCGTGTTTCTGACTTTCCTTCTGCTGCAGACCGGCTCCTTACCAGTCAAACGGATCTCAGGCCGGTGATGCCTCCAAAGAGTGGTGTACCCTCCTCCTCTTCCTTTTCCTTAAGCTTTATTGGATACCTGCACCTGCATTGCTTGCCTTGAATATTGCTGTCTTCCATCTACTTTCAGGAGATCCGTCTGTCTGTGCCTCTGAGAGGAGATTTTACTCCTGCTCATCTTCTTTCTACTTTTTATCGGGTGGGATGAGGTTTTAGCGAAAAGAGCTGTCGAAGAGGGCGAGACTTCATCCTTTCTTAATCTTGTCTCTTTATTTCCTGCTCCTTCTTCTTACCTGTCTTTGCTGCTTCTGCTTCTTTCTCTTCATATGAGTACCAGCAGATTATTATCGTCGATAAACAGTTTCAGCGATTGAACCCCGCTCTAGCTTGCATGATTGAGCGCGATGATGATGACGATCTCGGCGCCACGCCTCTTTCTTCTTCTCCTTCTCCGTCTCGATCGTTAATGCGGAAGAATCCTTCTATGATTCTTCTTCCTTTCCGACACTGATGGGAGGAAGGAGAACGCGTTGCAGAGTCCAGGGCTTTGTAGTTCTCATTTCCTCTTCATTTCTTCTTCTCCTTCTTCTTCTTCATTCACTTCTTCTCCGTCTTCATATAATAGTTGCAGCTATTATCATTACTTTCTTTATTGATAATGGTGATGAATAATATTAGTGTGACAGCAGCAAGATATAGACAACAGCAAGCAGTGATACGGCAGTAAAAAGAAGATAGGGCAAGCACTTTGTTGACTTAAAGGAGGTCAGAAACTACCAGGAATCTGCTACCTGTTCCCAGCAAATGTACGTGCTTTTTCACAAAGTTAAGAAGTTAAGTTAGCTTTATCGTCTCCCATTTCTTCAATACCGCCTGCAGAAGTTTTTGATTGCATGGTTTCGTAAGATAGTCATTGAGACCGCATTCTCTAGCAACATCTATCTGTTCTTTTCTAGAGTTTCCACTGAGAGCGATGATGGGAACCGTAGCCCCTAGCTCTCGAATCTTTTTGGTGGCAGTCTTCCCATCCATGACGGGCATCTCCATATCCATTATCACACAGTCAAAGTAGTCCAAACCATTGGCAGTGAATGCTTTCAGTGCTTCCTCTCCATTCGAAGCTAGCGAAAAGGTGTACTCTAGTCGATTGAGAAATCGCGCCATAATCTTCTGGTTGATGATGTTGTCCTCCACCACAAGGATATCCTTGAATCGAGTCGCGGTTGGATTCTTCTGAAGACAGCTGCTGCCGTTTATAGTCACAGACTTTTGGAGCAAGTACTTCTGGATTTCACTTTGCGATGGAATAGCAAAGGAAACACTAAAGGAAAACGCTGCGCCTTGGCCCTCTGGGCTGGGCAAAAGCCAGACGCTCCCTCCCATAAGTTTGGTCAATTGAAAACAGATACTCAACCCCAGTCCAGAGCCGCCATAGGCACTAGAAAAGTTTTGGTTCAGTTGTGAGAATCGCTGGAAGAGCTTAGACCTTTTCTCCTCAGGTACTCCCGGCCCATTATCGCGCACGGTTGCTGCCACCAGTAACCTAGAGTCGCTTGCAATCGGGGCCTCCAATTGGATGGTCACCTCCCCGTTTGGAGGGGTAAACTTGATGGCGTTGCTGAGTAAGTTCAGAAGAATCTGACGATAGAGGGTCGAATCGCCTTTGACCAAGAGATCTTTGCAGAGGGCGACATCCGTGATGACAGTCAGATCATTCTCCGCTATTCTCGCGTTAAAGATGGCCAGAGCTTGATCTACTACGTCTGAGAGCCTGAAGACGTGTTCCATGACTTCCACTTTGCCAGCTTCGAGTCGTGAGAGGTCCAGGACACCATTCATTATCACCGACTGGTGGTGCACGCATTCCTGGATGCTGCGAATATAGTCGCCTATAGATTTGACTAACTGCTCCAAGCTGGTGCCAGACTGAGTCAGATTGCTCAAAGTCTGCTGTGCTTGGCTCAAGAAATCCGCATTGGCCGCGATGCCATGAAGAGGGTTCCGGATTTCGTGGCACAGATAGTCAACAAACTCGGTTATGATCCGCTTCCGTTCATTTGCTTCAGTAGCTAAGATACGTTGCTGTTCAGCCCGCACCTCCGCAGCCAGCCGTTCGCTTTCCTTTCTCTTTTCCTCCGTGACATCACGGAACTCAATCACCGCACCAACAGTCTTACCGTCCTTCTCCAGAGGAGCAACAGACCATACAACGGGAAACAATCTTCCGGCTTTGTCAGCGAAGACCTCCTCTTGGTTGTGCACGGAAAGAAGTGCTGCATGAGAGTTATCAACAGGACACTCCTCCATCGGATAGGGTCGACCGTCGGGATACATGTAGTGGATTGCATAATGCAGAGGTCTATCTTTGATCTCAGCAAGAGTGTACCCTGTAACTCTCTCCGCAGCAGGATTGAGAAAAGTAGGATGGCCCTTAGCGTCCATCATGAACAAACAGGAGGTTATGTTGTCAGTGATCGTCTTGATAAGGTGACTTTGATAGCGTAACTCATCCTGTTCGCGCCGCGACATTTGCTTCTTCGCGGATAGAGAGATATCCTCGAGTAGGTGATGGCGATCTGTACGAAGAATCCTATCCAGCTGACATCGTTGTTGCGGATTGAATATTGAACCTATCGCCCTCAGAGCTCGTCCACCTTCATCGCGGTGAACATGCAACTGATCTATCACTGTCAGGTAGTCACCGAGATCTGTCAGGAAGCGGTAGTCCTCGCACCAAAATCGTTGGTTTGAGTCATCAATGCACCGTTGTAAACTTTGTAGAACTCTCTCTCGATCATCCCCGTGGATACGCTCCTTCCACCACCTCGAGGTTCTTCCCACTTTGGAGCTATTGTAGGCCAGCAGGAGCTCTGCTGTCCTGGTCGAAGAGAAGTCCCATTCCATCTCATCCGAGTCCATGTCCCATCGCCGAAGAACATTATACTGCGTGGTGTCCGCAATAAAATCATTTGCTGGGGGCATGGTGCCCGTTAGTTGGCTGGTGGTGGTAGGGTTGTTCCTCAATTCAAACAATACTACTTGGTCTTTCGAATAGAAGACGAGGACCGATAGTCTTCTTTTAGCGAGATAATCCAAGAAGTAATGTCTCCAGACTGCTGCCTGCAAGTATTGAGGAGCTTTATTGTAAGCGCCAGTGCCTGCAGAGATTGCAGCAGCATCCCGGCGTCCAGATAGCACGGCCCTAATGTCGCGTCGTCCCAGCCATCAAGGCAGCAACTGGCGAGCTGCAACGAGGAGTGAGCACAACAGGAGGAAACTCACTCCTCCAAGAAAGGGCAACACTTCTACCTTCTTTTGTTTCGAGAGGTGTCTGCCAGGATGGGATTGGACCTTCTTTCCGAAGGTCAGTTGCGGGTTTGTGAACACCAAGGCAACAAGAAGTGGCATGACCGGAGGGAAGAGGAGGGGTATGGGTGGTCTGTTGCCTATCATTCTCAGTAGAGGTGGCAGCATGCAGTTGTTGTTGCCCACTGCCAAGCAGGCTATCAGGTGAGTTGCAAGGAGCTCGTACCACCAGGATGGAGGCAGTAATAAGATAATAATCAGCTTCATTTCCACCCCACCCACTAATCTCAGTAAAGTTTTCAGGTTAATGGTAGGCTTGATGGTAGGGAATAGTCGCTAATGAAAGGGAATGGATGAGGGAGTAACACAAGGGGTGGGACAGTGTAGCTCTATAGAGACAAGCAGTGGTGCGCATCTCATCTTCCCTGTGTTAACCATTCGACAGGACGGGAGGAGAGAGACGAGACTGGAAGTGTCATCCACTACTTTCCTCCTCCTCCACACTATTTATAAAGGTAGTACTGCTAGGGAACCTGACTATGGATTCTTCATTCTTCGCTAGGGTGATGATCAGAGAGGAGGGGGAAGAGGCAGTGAAAGGTCCATCATGACGAAGAAGACAATGTAGCTGTTGTCCCCCATCATGTCCTCTGGTTTGCCTTTATGATCCATGATGGTGGTGAATGTGAGAGAGATGATGAACAATAAGTGTCAATCATCTTATCGCCGAACAACCTTCCTCTTTATCCCCTCCCAGAGCACCAGATGATGGGAAGTGACGTCACACCTTTTGCCTTCCTCAAGTCTTCAGATGACGTAGGTCGAACCATCGCTGGGTGGGGCACACACAACCCTGCCCGCCACTACCAAGCAAGCAACAAGCAAGAGACAACAGCCAAGCAGCCAGTACAATCCTCAAGACAGAGGAGAGGCTACGCTACTGCATCAGAGATAACCTGATAAACAATATCTCCGGCTATCTTGGGAGGCTCGCCTTATTATTATTACTCAGGTTGTCCATAAACCCTCATGCCCGCAACTCAGAGTGGATGGGCTAGAACTATGCATTGTTTGTATGGACTATATTTTGAGGGCAACAGCTAGGAATGGAGGAGGAGGAGGAAGGAGGCGAAGAGAAAGAGAGGTGAATATTTTAGGGGCATGAGGAGTAAAGGTTTAGTGCTTTCTTTTAGGCCCTGAAGACAGTTTCAGCAAGTGGCTGGAGGACGGCTGTGAAACGGCTCTGTCTTCCACTGCTAATAAAATGTACCACTTCATCCCACAACCTTGGATGGAAAGCCGCAAACGTCCTTCCCTTGGTTAAAGTTCTATGAGTAGCCGCTAACGTCATCTTCATTAGGCATATAGTTTCTATGGAAGTGGAAGCGTTACGGGTTATATACAGGCCCCAGGTCCTCGTCAGAAGCCGTATGGAGGAGCTTGTTGATAAAGTACAGGGACCAAGTGAAAGATCCTTCCTGGAGCAGCAGTGAGTCAGCCCATGCATGGATAATCTCTTCCTGCATACTAGGGAGGCCAAAGCCGAATGCCTTACACTATACCAAGCCAAAGGTTCGGAACGGAAAAAGACAGGGTACTAATAGAGGAGAGAGTGAAGAGTGAGAGTGAATGCAGTCTAGTAGAACAACTATCCGACCTCCAAGTGAACTGCAGTCGGTCGCTAGCCTGATAAGGAGCATGTACTATCTTGGTGAGACGTCTCCTGCTGAGGGCAAAGAACCGTTTGCGAGTACCTTGGCTACACCTTGGGCATAATTGTTCGGTACCTTCTCCATCTTATAAGAGCTAGGACCTCTTTGGGCAACACAATGTTACTAAGGTCCTTTCCCACATTGAAGACAACTTGCCAATGGGTCCTTTCCTAGATCGGGGATAGGAACGACGATAGACCTAATCGCCTATTTTAAAGAGCGGGCTTAGGTTGGCGCTCAACCGTCTATTATACAGAAGAAAAGAAGGCATAGCGTTGGATCGACAAGACTGAGAAAGGGCTAGCGAAAGCCTCTTCTTTGGGGTCTCAGGTGCTTCGTGTTGGGTGAGGCTAGATCGATTCCACTTTAGAAGGTTTTGCCCGAAAGGTGAGACAAATGTGAATGAGTAGGAACAAGAGGTACCCTCCTATGATGCCAGAGGTCATAGGGAGAAGAATAGCCAGCATCCGCATCTAACTTCGCCCAACAGACAGATTGAACGCCTTCTTGAGCTCAAGGTAAGTGATCGGGTCTGTCGACTCTATCCTCCTCAACCTAGGAAGAGACTCATTGGCAAGTTGTCTTTAGTGGGGAAGGACCCTACTCTATTAATTACCGATTGTTGCCCAGAACGTTCCTCAATCTACCCTTTCGCTCCCAATTCGTCACATCTACCCTTTCGCTCCCGCCATACCGCCACGATGCCGATGTCCGCAGAGAGATGGGCTTCAAGAACCACATATTGGATTGACTAACTCAACCTGCTAACTCCCTACACGATTTTCTCGATGAGAGTCACCGTCCAGGAAACCTCTTTTAATATTAAAGGAACCACCAAGATAAACCGCTTCCTGAAGATTGTTGTTCTCACTGAAGCTCTGTCATCTTTATCCTTATATCGCTGCTACTCTTAGATTGCGTCAGGCCTTCGTCCAATCATCCTTCTTTCTGCGCGCTTTGCTAGTCCTAACAACTAGAAGCCCGATGCAATCCTTGGACCACGGATGGCATGGAGCGCCAGTTGCCAACCAACAAGAAGCATTGATTACCCAGAGACCAAGCCACTTCTCCAAAGAGCTAACTAGACCCTAAAGATGATGATGAGCTCGTGGTGGGGAAGAAAGGAAAGCACTGCTGCTGCTGCTGACGCTGCCACTTCCCTTCCTCCGCTCCTCAGCTTTCCGTTACATGATCTAGACGTTAGCGGTCAGCATCAGTAAATCCTTTGCGCATTGGGAAGAGGAAGGTGAGGTTGGAAAGAGAGAGAACGGGAGAAAGAAGAGAGAGAGAGAGAGAGAGATGAGGATGAGAGAGAAAGAGAGAGGAAGAGAGAGAGAAAGAGGGCGGTAGAGAAGTGGGGGGAGGACAGAGAGGGAGAGATCGAGAGGGAGAGAGAACGAAGAGAAATGCGAAGAAAAATAGCGAGAGAGAGAAAAAGAGAGGAGAGAGTGAAAGAGAGAGGAGAGAGAGAGAGAGAGAGAGAGAGAGAGACAAGAATAGTGTCACTAGAAGATCTGATGGAAGGAAGAGGGCAAAGGAAACAACTAGACGACGAGGGCTTAAGTGCGGGAGTGAGAGAGAGATGGCACTAAAGGGAAACCTTAGACGTGAGAAGAGACCAGACAAAGGCAACAAGCTGGGAGCAGTCCAGGAGGATCGGCTGGTGACACCTGACCCATGCATGTCGTTCAGAAGAAGACGAGGGCAAGAGCAGTGCAAAATGGGAAGATATCGCTAGATTCCTAGGACAGAAAGAGGATGTGCGAAGGTCTTCCGTCCTAGGACATTGAGAGGCACAGCTGAAGTGCAGGGGAAGCCATCTAGCCAGAGATCTAATAGCCGCCTCCGCCAGAAGGCTGTGACACCAGCAGCGGAAGATTAGCAGTCCCTTGAGCAGCAGAAAGAGCTGTGGCCAGCAAGTAACTAGAGAGACAGAGACAGAGAGAGGTCGACAAGGGAAATTAGGGCGGAGCTCAAGCCTTACTGCAAATGTTCCTTCTTCTGCCATCATCTACTCGCTAGAAGGATTAGCATTGCCCTTGAAGCGTTATGGGGAGTGTTAGGCGGGCGCAATGGCTGCGCTTCTCCTGTTTGCTCGCGACACTATCTGTCGCGCTGTTGGCCATAGTCCTGCCGGCTAGTGCCACTGCTGATGGCAAAGAAAAGAGAGAGAGAGAGGGTGGCAACAGGAATGCTTCCTCTCTGTCCTCGCAGTCCCCTGAGTTCTGTATGAGCAGCGTCTGGTACGATCCTCTGCAGCTGAGCAGCCCTTGGACAGCGCCTCTCTACCTCGTGGGCTGTCTCTTCCTCTTCATCTGCATTGTTCTCGTCTGCGAGGAGCACTTTATGGCTGCACTAGCAGAAGCTGTCAACCTACTCCGTAAGGGCTTCAATCTCTCTTTCCTACCGCACCTCGCCCTGCTTGTTGTCATGGCCCGTATCTCTCAGTCCCGTTCTGCTTTGCTACGTCTCTCTCGTCCGATACATCGTTGGAAGCATAGGTGCCAATGTCAAGACAGATTCTTAGCACTAGCTCTCTCTCTCTCTCTCTCTCTCTCTCTCTCATCCCTACCCACTGATCTTCTCAGGATCTTATTCACGATCCTCTGGCAATTTCTCTTGTTATAGAAAGTCATTGGATGTTCTCTAACCTCCTCTTTCTTATCTGCGTTTACGCTTGCGCTTGCTCTTCTTTCTCTCCTCCTTTTTTCTTCCCCCCTCTCTCTGCTTTCTGACCCACTTTTTCTCTCTCTCTCTCTCTCCCGATCTTAATTCATCTCTTTCTCTCTCTTGTTTGTCCTCTCTTCTCTTCCTCCATCCTTCTCAGGAATATCGACAGAAACGGCGGGGGCGACCTTGGTAGCTTTCTCCCTTACGGTTCCTCAGATAGTAATAAACCTGAGCATCTTCTACCCAGACGAGCAGTACCAAGAGCAGAACTTCTATCACGTGGTGGGCTCTGTCGTCTTCAATATGCTCGTCATTCTCTCTCTTTCTGCCCTCGCTTCTTCCAAGGGCTTCCTTTTCTTTGGCTGGAGGACAGCTCTTAGAGATTTGCTCTGCAACCTTGTCGCCGATGTGATCTTCCTCATTGTGATAGGGGCAAAGAGGTTACGTTGGTACCATCCTCTCTTGCTTCTTTCTGCCTACGCTGCGTATCTGGCAATCGTCTGGAAGGTAGAAGCTGTCGTCAAATGCTGTTGGCGGAGAGGAAAGAAACGAGCGGAGGAGGGAGAGAAAGACGTACCAGCAAGAGGAGAGAAAGGAGCGATGCAAATGGAGGGGCCAGCCGGGGCCAAAGAGGAGGAAGGCGAAGAGAGCGAGAGACAGAGAGGGCAAGAGAAGAGACTTTCCACTTTCTTCTCAAGCAACGGGCGCCTCATAGAGCGATGCGACAACGTGATGCTTCATCCTTACAGACAGAACAGATCTGTGGCCCATGCCTCCTCCAAGATTCTGGAGCTTACAAGCGACTTTGAGGAGAGAGGAGAGGATGAAGAGAGAGAGTCTCCAACGGCCGGGGAGAGGAGACTGAAGGCAAACTCTATGGTGGCAAGCACTCTAGAAGACGATGTGCAGCTCTCCTGGGCTAATGGAGGACTAGGGAAAGGATCTGGAGCAGATGCTTCTCTTTCAGGAAACATTCACACAGCATCGTCCTTCTCTACATCTGCTGACTGCTCCATAAAGGCACCCACAGAGCAGGGGGAAAAAGAGAGGACATCCAAGTCTCTCTCTTCTTCAAACTCGCCTGGTCAACGAGGGCTATTGAAATGGTTAGGCAGAGCACTCAGAGTCGTCTGTCAACTCATCATCCGCCTTTTGCGCATTACGATCCCCGACTGTGAGTCTCGTCCGTCCTTGTGGCCTGCCTCTCTCCTTCTCTCCATCTTCTGGATCTGTCTCTTTGACGTCCTTCTCCTTACATGGCTCAGCAAGGCGATATGTCTCTTTGGCCTTCCTGACTCTATGGTAGCTATGACTTTCTCTGCCGCCGCATCTTCAACTCCTACGGCTATAGTTAGCTGGATCCTCTCCAGGGATGGCTTTGACACGATGGCAACTACGGTGGGGCTTGGCGCTAACATTGGGACGGTCTTAGTGGCTCAGGCGGTGCTGATGGGCGCTGTGTTGGCGAGAAAGGGGAGTCTCTCGGTGGATAAGCTCAAGATTTGTTCCTCTTTGATGGTGGGCTCGCTGCTGATAGTGATGGTGGCTGTGATGACCGGAAGGAGACGAGTGAGCCAGACCACTGGCAAGATATTTATTGGACTTTATAGCGTGTTCTTCCTTCTCAGCCTGCTCGCGTTCTATATGTAAGGAGGTGTTCCCGGTCTACCACTGATCTCTCAGCCTTCCCTGTTTTTTCTCTTTCTCTATCTTTTGTCCCCCCGTTCTCTCTCTTCTTCCTAGGACAGCTTTAGTCATTCTTAAGAGCCTAACAGTTAGTCTTTAAGAGCTCAGATGTACGCCTCGCTTAACGGCACAGCGCGCTAGACGTCCCTCCTTGATACTTCTCAGTCCTTCTCTCTTCCCTTCTCCTGTTCTCTCCCTTTACCGAACTTTGTGCTGAGGCGTTGGGAGGCCGGAAAAGCTGTCCACACGCTGATCTGCACCTTGCTTTCGCCTTCGGTCTGCACCACTGGTCCCGCCAGAACCTCATTCTTGTCTTACTATGTTCTCGTCATCACTCTGTCTATCCCCCTTCCTGTTAACCAGTGTGAAGCCAGGTCTGCGATTGGTCTCATGGCACAGTGGCCGTCATGCACTGTCTTCCTTCGTATCTAGAGCTCATCATCATGAATGACGAACGCAGAGATGTAATCGCTATCTGAGACCATTTCCGTCCATGCCTAACTCTAGAAGCTCTGTAGGCTATGTCTGGCACGTAGCTAGTACATTCAGAACGCCTTAGAAGCAGCAGCATCTCCACTGATCGTCTACGAGCAGCTTACTCTGCTTTATGACATGGACTGTGGTGAGTAAACAGCGAAAGAAACGGACGGTCCCTTTCCCTAAAGTTGCCTTCCAGAGCAATGTGACAGTCATCAGTCCAAAGAGCGAGCTTGATAGTTTATAGCATTCCGTTAAGTGATAGTCAAGCTATTAGCCTGGCTGCTGGCCAATACTCTCTAGTCCAGTCTCCTCGTCCCTTACCAGGACATCACCCTTGTCAGCTTCTTAAATGTATGTGCTGTCTGTTCACCGACAACCAGTGTCAGCCACTGACACTTGCCTTTACCTTACGCCAGTGGTTCAAAGCAGAAGCTGAACGCGCTGATGAAAGGGACAATCAGGTGAGAAGCGACATCAGGCCGTCCAGGTTCTTCATCAACCACACGGGTTTCCTTCTCCTCTCTGACTGTTTTCAGGAGCTCTCAGTGCCACGCAAGGGCTCATACACAGATTTATTATAGCTGTGATGGCCCTGAACCTCCAAAGAAGGCTTCTCTCTACGACTTCCATTGCCAGCTCTGAAACGAAGGACGATCATGGCTCCTTACGAGTACTTGCTATCAGGAGCGCCTCCCCATATCCTGACATGGTGGCATCTGCTGACCTCTCCGCAGGGCCCCGTCGTCCCAGCTACGAGTAGATCAGAGCTCCATCAGCGAGGAAGTTTTGATGCTGGAAGTAATAGGAAAGAGGAAAGGATAAGCTTCTCCGAACCTAACGGAGCGCACATCGGAAAAAATTGGAGGCATAGAGTGAGAGGAAGAGGGCGCGCTGAGAGGAGTAGCTGGCAGCCGTAATGGCTGGCTACCTGGAGATGATGGGACGGAGGGAGAAGGAGAAGGAGAACTGCCTTCTTAGCGAGCGGAGCATAAGACGACGAACAGGAGGAGCTATCGTATTGTTCTTGGCATGCAAGAGAAGCAGAAGAACCTGCAGTGGCGAAGGAGAGTTAGGGAACAGAGAGAGAGAGAGAGAGCAAGAGAGAGAGAGAGAGAGAGAGAGAGAGAGACCGAGAGAGAGACCGAAAGAGAGACCGAGAGAGAGTGTGTGTGTGAGAGAGAGAGAGAGAGAGAGACTGAAAGAGAAAGAAGGTAGTGCGAGAGACAGAGGCTGATAGAGATATTTTTGCGATCTTTGGGAGAGAGAGAGAAAGAGAGTGAGACAGAGAGAGAAATTGTGTGCGTGTGAGAGAGAGAGAGAGAGAGAGTGTGTGTGAGAGAGAGAGAGGACTGAAAGAGAAAGAAGGTAGTGCGAGAGACAGAGAGAGAGAGTGAGAGAGAGAGAGACAGAGAGAGAGACAGAGAGAGAGAGAGTGTGTGTGAGAGAGAGAGTGTGTGTGAGAGAGAGAGAGAAAGAGCACTAAGAGAAAGAAGGATGTGTGAGAGGCAGAGACTGATAGAGATATTTTTCCGGTAACTTGTCCAAGAAAGGAGGGTGAGCAGTCCACTTGGCATGAAGAGCCGGTAACGGCAAGGGTCTCAGTTCGGAACTCCTGTTGCAAGAGCCCCAACCCTGGGGAGAGACAGAGTGAGGAAGAATGGTCAGTGAGAAAGATCAAGGACGGTTTTGCCACTTTACGAAAGCACTCTCAAAGAGACAGAGTGTCAATCAAGAGAGACAGAGCCCGTAGACATATTCTAAGGGCATCTGGCAGGATCCTAAAACATCTTCTTCTCCTTATTCGTCCCACTTTACTTTGGCGAGCCTTCTCTTCTTCAGGTCGTTGGACCTCTGGCAGCCGCTGCCACCTCAAGATATCTGCACCTCATCAGCGCGCAGAACAGCCACCACGGAGAGAGAGAGAGAGAGAGAGAGAGAGAGAGAGAGAGAGA
>FLMG01001735.1:47292-63646 GCA_900088475.1 Hyphochytrium catenoides
GGGAGAGATTCCCAGGGTGTGGGGCAGATGAACAAAGTAGTACCAGCGCGAGAGGATAAGAAGAAGAAGACAAAGTCAGGGAGAAAGAGGAAAGAGAGAGAGAGACAAAATTAGAGCGAGGAAAGCGCAGACAGACAGATTAAAGTAGATATACTAGATTGATAGGTAGAGAAAGGGAGAGAGAGAGAAGAGAGAAAGACAGAGAGAGACAGAGAGAAAAGAGGGAGAAAAAGAGAGACAGAGAGAGAGAAAGAAAATGAGAAGAGAGAGAGAGGGAGAGATAAAGGGGAGGGGGGACAAGAAAGACCTTGATATAGGCAGCGGGAAGAGAGAAAGACTGGGAACAGCAGAGAGAGTGCATAAACAGGGAAGCAGAGAGGAAGTAGACACTGAACCCCGAGGAGGCGACCAAAGCAGACGAAAGGATGGAGGGACGGAGCAGGATGGAGGCACGGACGGAGCTGCGTGACACGAGAGAGAGGGAGAGAGAGAGAAAGAGAGACTGTCGGACTACCTCCAGTCTTGAAGTGAGAACATGAGTGAGGAGTCTCTCCGTGTCTGCCACCTTGTCTTCGATGAAGAGAACGACCGCAAGGTTGGAGCAGATTCCCAAGGTGTCCGGGTGCTTACTGCCTAGAGCTTCCTCCGTCCCCGCCAGAGCCTTGCGGAACAAAGGCTCGGCCAAGTTCACCTTGCCCTGTGACGGAGACGACCAAAAAGAGGGAAGAAGTAGATAAGAAGAGAGAGAGAAAGAGACAAAGAGACAAGAGACAGAGCAAGAAAGAATGAGAGACAGACAGCGTGAGAGACAGGTATCGGACTGGGGAGAGGGCAGCGACTGGCTTATAATGGAAAACGGGAGCTCAGTTTTTTTTGGAACTCCCGCGGAAACAAAAGAGTGAGTGAGGAGAAAGAGAGAATAATCAAAAAAAGAGTCCCCACCTGGGAGAAGAGCAGGTTGGCCAGACTGTTTATGCTGCCCAGCGTTTCTGGGTGTTTGGACCCAAGAGTCTCTTCTCTCACATTCACACAGCGCCGCAAGAGCGGCTCAGCCTCCACCAATCGGTTCTATTTTGTCAGAGAAGAGAGGAAAAAACTGGTCAGCACGAGAGTCCAGCAAATGGCAAGAGAGAGAGAGAAAAAGACGGGAGAACAAGAAAGAAGATGATACGTGAGAGAGAGAGAGAGAGAGAGAGAGAGAGACAGACAGACATAGACCGAGAGAGAGTGACAGAGACAAAGAGATGGAGACATCTGGCCGCACGCACCAGGTCAACGAGAAGGCCGGCTATGTTACTAAGTGTTATGATCGTGTCTGGATGCTTGGGGCCTAGCACTTCCTCGAACCCAGCCAACGCCCGGCGGTAGAGAGGCTCAGCTTCGTTAAACTTGCCCTGCACGGAAGAGAGAGAGCACGAGAAAGAGAACGAGAGGCAGGGGCGGATTCAGACACACTTGGAGGGGCAGACACATGCGTTGGGTGAGAGAGAGATGAAAAAGTGAGATAGAGTCAAAGAAACGATTGCCCCCAGAAATCAAGAGTGAAAAGGTGATAGATCATGAAGACTTGGGGAGGTTCACCCGTAATTTATCTAAAGAAAGCGCCAGTCTCTCTCTCTCTCTCTCTCTCTCTCTGTCTCTCTCTCTCCCCGCTTATTTACCTGAGAGTAGAGCAGAGTCGCCAAGTTATTGGCGCTGCTGAGCGTGTCAGGATGCTTGAAACCCAGAGCCTCTTCTCGCAGTGCTAGCCCTTGCCTGACGAGACGATATAAGAGGTGAATGGCCAAGCGGGGAGGTGGAGAGAGAGAGAGAGAGACAGGCAGACAGACAGTCAGAGAGGGAGACCGAGAAATTGAGACCGAGAAGAGACCGAGAGAGACACACAGAGAGCGACACAGAGACACAAGAGACACACACACACACAGGTGGGTTGGGCGGCCGCAGTGCCTTGAAGAACGAGAGAGAGACGTAAGGAAAGAGAGACAGAGAGAGAAAGGACAGAAAGAGAGCGACAGAGAAAGGAAAGAGTACATTGAGAGCAGACCTGAAAAGAGACTCGGACTCCTCTGCTTTCTTCTGCAGATAAAGCACTGTTGCGAGGTAGTTAATTGACTTCAATGTATCAGGATGCTTGCGTCCCAGCACTGCCTCTCTCTCTTTCAACACTTTCAGGTAAAGTTCTTCCGACTCCGCCCACTGCGTCATGTTGATGTTGGAAAGGAGAGAGAGGTAAGCAGAGACGGGAAGAGCAGCCAGTTTGTTTAGAAAGAGAAGATTATTAAGCAAAAGTGACAGAGCAGAAAGAGAGAGAGAGAGAGGGACAGAGAGAGATTAAGGGAGAGAAAGACAGCGGGAAGAGAGAGAGGATAAAGGTGCATGAGTAAGCGAAGAGACGAGGCAACGTCCATAGCATTCGCGAAAAAAAGAATCTCTTCTGTCCCTTATTCCTTCACCCTCTTTCTCTCTCTGTATAAATACATATATACCTTCTGTGCCGCTTTGTACATATGAGCCAAGTTGGTGAGGGCGTTGAGAGTCTGGAAGTGCTTGGACCCGAAAATGTCCTCACTGATCTGCAGCGCTCGACGATAGAGAACCTCAGCTTCGTCGAGTTTTCTCTGCGGGTTTATCAGGGGGAGAAAGAGTGAGGTGAGAAGACTCAACTGAAGGAGAGCACAGGAGAAAGTTAGGAAGGGCTATCACGAGACGTAGGCAGAGTTAGCCATCAAAGGAGTGAAGAAAGAGGACTGCGATGGTGAGCCATAAAAGAGACCACCATGGACGAGAGAGAGAGAGAGAGAGAGTTAGGCGAGACAGAACAAAGTCAAAGCGAGATTCGATAAGCTTACGGGTCTCTCTCTCTCTCAGTCTCTGTCCCATTCGCACTGCTGCTTGTCTTACCTCACTCTTGAGCAACATGGCGAGGTTCGTGATGCTGTTAAGGACATCAGGATTCTTGCTTCCTAGCGTGTTTTCTCTGCTTTCCATTGCTCTCCTGTACAGCCCTTCGGCCTCTTGTTTCTTCCCTTCATCCTGAAGCAGATTGGCCAGCGCCGTCGCCATGACGAGCGTGTCTGGGTGGTGATCGCCTAACATTTGCTCCCGCGCCGCCAGCGCTCGACGATAGTAAGGCTCGATCTCCGACTTTCGACCCAGCCGCTTTAAGAGAAAGAGGGAGGAAAGTGTGACGAATGGAATAACCAGACAGACAGATACGGAGCAAGAGAGACAGTGAAGGAGAGAGGTATCAAAAGGAGAGAAAGACTACGTAATTGAGAATGTAAGGCAAGGAAGAGATAACTGAGCATCTAGAAGACAAACGAAGTGCCACAGCGGTTGAGGGGCTACCGAAAGAGGGGATGCCTTGTCTGTCTAGGCAATTGAGAGAAGAGGAGGCAGAGCAATATAGAGAGAAAAAGAACCGAACGAGAGCAGAGAGTAATAAAGGAGAGAGAGAAGGAGAAAGAGACGGAGTGCGGCACAACACCTTTAGAATGCCGGAGAGCGACACCAGACAGTCCACGACTTCCTGACAGTTCTCTCCCTTGGTCTCCACATAGCCTTACAAGGCGGAAGCAAAGAGGTTAGAGCCTCAAAAGCAGGCTTGCTCATCATCATCTTCCTTCCTCTGAGAACTTAAGTTCTCCCTTTCTGTCTCTCCTCTTACCATCAAGCGCCTGTCTATAGTACTGTTCCGCCTCTACATCTTTCCCATGAGAACAGAGTAAGCGTCCGAAGTTGAGCATGTACTGCAGCGTATCAGGGTTTCTCTTGCCCAGGCCGGTGATGGCATCCTAGACCAACGAAGAAAAGTAAGTGGAAGGATGCAAAGTGAAGAGGAGAGAAGGAGAAAAGCGTAAATCCGCAATAATACGATCCTAAGAGGGACAACGGCCTCAAGAAAGAAGCAGGTGGCTCATCATCGGCATACAAGCTTCACGAGAACTGGGAGAGAGAGAGTAGCAGTAGGAGAGACAAGAAAGAGAGAGACAAAAGAAGAGAGGAATAGAACCAGAACGGAATAAACAGAGTGCGAGACACAACGACCGAGAGGGAGAAAGAGTGAGAGGAAGAGAGAGACAGAGACGGAGAGAGAAGAGAGCTGACAGTAAGAGACTGAGATATACTGCTCACATTCACGACGGCAACGTAGATCTCTTCCGCGCTGTCCCATTTCTTCTGCGAGAGATAAAAGTTTGCGAGGTTCACTCTGCAGGAGAGAGAGAGACGATGCATAGGACCCAGGATCTCAATGTGCTCCTCGTAGACCTGGAAGCGCAAAAAGACAGGAAGAAGAGAGAAAGGGATCAGTGACAGAGGCGGAGAAACAATGTGTGTTAGAGACACAGAGAGAGAGTGTGAGAGACCCCGAGGCATAGGAGAGAGAGAAAGAGGGAAAGTAGGAGAGAAGGGAAACGCAACCAGGTAAGTAAGAGAGAGAAAGAACAGAGAAAAAGCAAAGTGCTCTCTTTGGGGAGTTTGCTCTACCTGCGTCAATAGCTTCTCCGCCTGGTCATACTTCCCCTGATCCCTCAGCACGCCAGCGAGTCTACATCGTCATTGTGAGAGACAGTCCCAGCCCACGAGGGAAGCTCCCCTGCATTCTCTGTTTCATTATATTTCAATCCTTTCCCCTTCTCCATGTTAGTGGCAAGGCCCTCTCCATAATCTAGCTTTCACTATCTCAGCATCTCTTCCGATCTGTTGCTCTATCACCCTCCCGGGCTTTGCGGTATCTCCTCCGTGATACACACGCGGCTAAGTCTCTTTTTCTCTCTTCCTCTCTCTGTCTCTCTCAGTCTCTCTCTCACCACACGCACACACCTGCTCACACTCTTGTTGGTGTTAAGGTGTATGGCCCCATAGTGCTGCAGGCGACTGTGATACACCGCCCTGAATAACGCCTCAGCCTCCTAAGATACCCCGAGATGGCCAAGGAGATAGATAGCCAGCGGACAGCAGAGGGAAGAGAGAAGAGAGAGAGACACACACACAGGAGAAGAAACAAGCAGGGTTGAGGGAGAATGATCGTGAGAAGGGAGAGAGGGTGCGAAGAGAAAGCTTCCGAGTGATGAAAGAGTGGATGCGGAAGAAAGAGAGCGAGAAACCGGCAGAAAATTGATGGGAGCCAGATGGGGAGGTAGACGAAGCGAGAGAGAAAGAGAGAAAAATTCAAAGAGACGAGAGCTAGAGACAGAGATGGAGAAACAAATGGTAGCGATTGCGAAGGAGAAAGAGGCGACGGACTTGCAGTCTTCCTTTATCAGCCAGGAGCGTTGCATAGTTATTCAGGACAGATTGAGTGCTCAAATGATTCTCTCCAAAGAGAACCTTGGTGCCTGATGTAGCGGAAGTTAAGAAGCGAGTGAGAAGAAGAAAGAGCACTTGCTAGACGAGAGAAGGAGATAAAACCCTAAATCGAAACATCCATGGAGAGAGAGAAGAGAGAGAGAGGAAGAGAAAAACTGAAGCAGAAGCGAGGTGAGAGACATACGAACCATGAAAGGGGTAAACACATAATGAGGAAGAGAAAGGAGAGGGACAGGTGTGAGGCAAGAGAAGAGACGGGGAACCTAAGCGGTCACAGATAATGAGGAAAGCGAAAGAGGTCAGAAGGGTGGAGCACCGCACAGCTCACCTTCCACTGCCTTCCGGAAGAGCTCTTCCGCTTCTTCGACGTGCCCTTTCTCTGAGAGCAGGACGGCTAGGTTGTTGATGGAGGTCAAGGTGTCTGAGTGACCACTGCCCAGGACCATCGTCCGGCAGTTCACTGCCACATAGAGAAGAGAAGAAGAACGAGACAAAGGAGCGGAGCGAGGCAGTAGAGATACACGGGGAAGAGGTGAGAGGGAGAAAAGAAGAGGAGAAGAGGAGCCTCACAAGTCTCTTTCCCCTTGTGCGCTATCCACCTCACGATCCCAAGGTGTTCTTCTCTTTCTGTCTTGTTTTCTACGCTATGTCGCTTATGTTATGGCTTTTGAAGCTTCTCTCTCCCTATAGCCTGGCTCCTACGTCTTGGGCTCTCCTTCTTGGCTCTTACCTGCTTCTCTCAGCATCGTCTCCGCCTCATCCTTGTGGCCTTGTTCTCTCAGGGCCAGCCCCAGATTGTTGATGGCACAGAGAGTTGAAGCTGCAGCGGTGATCAGGGTGAGACAAGGACAGAAAGAATAAACAAGAGAGAGCCATGTCCACCCACGAAGGAGAGAGGAGTATTTTCTACCACCTCAAAGACGCAGATTGAATGTAGGTCCACACGGCGCTCAGAGATTGGGTCGCATAAGGAAGGACGGACAGTAGATAGACTAAGAAGAGAGAGAGAGACACTACTATCTGCCTACGTTTCTCTCGTCCATCCTCTGAATCATCGAAGGAGATGACGAGGCGGTAGAGCTGCTCTGCTTCTGGAAGCTCTGCTCTCAGCCGCAAGAGATCGGCCAGTGCTAAAATGCTCGTAATCGTAGTTGGATGCTGAGGACCTAACACCTCCTGCCGACCTATTATACACCCAGGAATCGAGAGAGAAAAAGAAGACGAGAGAACAGAGAAGATGGGAACAAGAAGACCGAGAGAAGGTTGAGCCAAAGTAAGCGAGAGAGAAAGATCGAAGAGGTATCATCAACCAGAGAAGGCAACAAGACTTCGGCGATCTGCGCTCTTATCATCAGTAAACCTGTATACTTCTCGCACGTCTTTCCTGGTTGCCTCTCGTCCTTTTCTTCACTTCTCGTCCCTCTCCTTCTTCTGTCTGTGTCTTTCTCTCTCCCTTATGCGCTTACCCTGGACAACTCGTCTATAGAGAGGCTCTGCCTCAGCAAGCTTCCCTACTGAGTCCAGGAGGGCTGCAAGGTTGTTGATGGAGTTCAACGTCTCAGGGTGCTTTGGACCTAGAACCTCCATAAACCCTCCAATGACCTAAGAGAGAAAGATAAGGAGAGAGAAGCGGCAAGCGTGAGAGCTTATCGTCACACGGATCGACTATTTTCCTTTTCTCCCTCTTCCCCAATCGTTGAGCCCTTTTTGGTTGATCTCTCGCTCTCTCTTGTTGTCCCTTCAGCTGCCTCTATGCTGACTCTCTCCTGGCCTTACCTTGTGATAGCAGTCCTCCGCCTCCCCAAACTTGCCCGCAAGGTGGAAATGGTTGGCCAGATTGTCCCTGGCATAGATGACGTCCATCGAGCTGTGTCCAAACGCCGCCTCAAAGCCGTCCAACACCGTAAAGTATAAGCTTTCTGAATCCGTCATGCGGCCCCGAGCTTCAACAATACCCTGGAAGGGGAACAGGAGAGAGATGAAGAGAGAGACAGAGACGGAGTCCAAAGGCGAAGTATGAGTCAACAGAAGGCAGACAGACAGAGCGCTCGATGAGACAGGAAAGTCAGACGTAGCAGGAAGAGGAAGAACCCAGGGAGGGCAACCAAGAACAACCAGACAGGATAAAAGGAGTGAAGGAGTATAGGAGTGGAAAGACAGTAAGCAAGCTCAAGATAAGCTCACACAGAGGAACCTTGCCCCAAGGCCAAACCAAGCTAGGGGAAGCGAGAGAATGAAATGAAGCCCGCGACGGGGCACGCATGGCCGCACTGGGCGACTGAGGTTCCAGATCAAGAAGAGAAAGAAAGAGGAGGCTTACCGCTAGTATCTTCGTGCAGCGGATGGACCAGGGATGCTCAGCGGTAAAGATGGATATCGAGAGATTCAGCGCATGCCTCGACAGGGTCTCAGCCTCCTCTAACACTGAAGAGAGAGGCGGTTGTGAAGCAACGAAAAGAGAGAAAGAGTGAGCTCAGAACAGAGAAGAATGGAGTCCGTGGTCATCTCTTCTCTCTCCTTACCTCCCTTCTTGAACATAAGGGCCCCCATCACCTGGTCCTTGACACTTTGATAGAATTTCTCGTGATAGTCTTTCCTTCCCAGCAACTTGTCCAGAGAAGAAGAGAAGAAAGAGGGAAACAGTGTAGAGTTCGCCAACTGGACATCCTTCATTGCCTCGACCGCTGTCTTTAGTTCCCAGTCCTCCAGGTCTCGAATCAGCTGAAAGGCAGAAAAGTTGCGAGTGTACGCATGTGCCTTGCCCCACTGCAGGGGGAAGGAAAGAGGCACATGAGGGTGCGATCCTCGGTTTAGGATCTTGGAGCTCTCTCTCTCTCTCTCTCTCTGTGTGTGTCTCTCTCTCTGTCTCTCTGTCTCTCTCCCTCTCTAGTCAAGGCAGCATTTGTGCTTTTCTCTCCTTAACATCTTCTCACTAATCTCTCTTTTTCGACTGCGTTCCTAACTCCTCTCGTCTCTCCCTATTGACTATCGTTACCCTTCTGCCCTTCCCCCTCTTCCAGCCGGTGTCTCCCTTCTCCTCTTCTCCTTTTTTCTCTGAGGGTGAGTTCGGCCACGCTTCTCCTCTCTCTCTCTCTCTCTCTCTCTTTGTCTGGCTGTCTGTCTGCTCTGTGTGAGTGTGTGTCATCCCCTATCACATAGTACTCAATACCAGAACCCGTCCTTCTCTTGCTTGTCTCTCTCTCAGCGGGGGCATTGAGTCCCCGATAGTGCCTTCTTTCTTACCTGGTAGTTCTCCCAAGAGTGTTGCTGGTTGATCACTGAGTAGAAGGCGTTGAGATGCATTTGGACCTCGACGAGATGCTGCCCAACCTCCAATGTCATGAGGAGGTCACGGTATCCTCCAGGATGGCCATCTCCATGAAAGCAGTGCTTGATCTTCACAACCTAGTGAGAGAGAACGAGAGCGAGAGCGAGATAAAAAATAATCTATGAGAGGGAGACGAATCTGCGGGAAGATTAAAAAGAAAGAAAGAAAGAGAGAGAGAGAGAGAGAGAGAGAAAGAGAGAGAGCGAGAGAGAGAGAAGAACTGAGGTAGAAACGCAGACGATAGAGAGATAGGCCTTACAGAACCGAGAAGCTGAAGAGATAGTCAACTGTGGGTCAGGAGAGAGATGAGTCACAATGGCTAGAGGGTTACCTTCATGTTCAGCCCTGAAGCCAGAGTGCAGACTGTCTCGACTCCAACTCTCAGGGCCTAGAGAGAGTCCGGAGGGAGAGCAGAGGGACAGCGGAACAGAGGGAGAGGAAAGAGACATCAAAAGGGAGAGACGATAGGGGAATTTGGAGAGGGGGAGAAAGTGGCAGAGGAAAAAGTCCGTGATCGAAAGAAAGGCAGACAAAGAGTTCTGTTAGTTCCCCATGGAATCTCCCAGATGGCCCTTCGCTGTGGACCTCACCTTGACATCAGCGAAAAGGATTGAGCACCGGGCGAAGTCTATCACGTAAGAGGCGTCACCGCAATACTCCTGCACTGCCTTCTTGCGAGCACTTTCTGCAGACTGCCCCGAGCACAAAGGAAAAGCTTAGGAGTTTTGCCAAAAGATACAGTTGGAAATATTGCTGACAGCAGCGCTAGATTGCTTGGGAGTCTCTAGTATGTGGTGAGAGCAAGAGAGGGCTAGCTCGACCGAGGAGAGAAAGGAACAAGAAGAGCGAAAAGGATCAAGAAGGGAAAGAGGCAATTTGCTTTCAAAGGTTCACCAGATACAGAGCGAAATTCGGAAGGAAGCAAAGACGGGAGAAGCAGCTAAGTAGGCGGATGAGCAGTCCAAGGTCCCGCAGTATCCCGTGGCAGGGCAGCTGGACCTCACCTTCAGAGACCCCATGGTGCATGACATCACTCCTGCACACTTCTCTTTCACTTGGTACACCAATGTCTCCAGTGCACCCTGAGCCCCCGACGCCTGTTGCAGGAGAGCAGACAGATCTCCCGAGCTCTGGCGCAGCTTTTTGTTGGGCTCCAGCTGAGGCAACCCTACCAGCGCTGCGAGTAGTGCGAACAAGAGCATGAGAGGCGGAGAAGGAACAGTTGAGAGACAGAGGAGGATAAATTCAGGCCCATCAATAGGATCAATCGACTGGAAGCCGATGAGTAGAGAGAGCTACACGGTGCTGAATGGCAGGATGACCCGGACTGCCACAGGCATTAGAAGTTCCAGAAACGGCTCTTCTTACCTCTCTCACAGCTCATCCGGGCAACATCGTAAACCACCTGCGCTAGCTGCAGGCGCTCCAGCATAAGAAGGTCATGGAGGTGGGAGCTTCCCAGCACTTCTTCCGCTGGTTGAGCACTGAGGTCTATGAAGAGGTAAAGTAAGAGTATGCATGGATGTAAGAGAGAGAAAAGCTCTCAACAGATGGTTGAGAGAGAGATGGCACCAGAGAGCTAATGATCAGGCATTATTGAGAGAGAGAGAGAGGAGAGAGAGGAAAAGGGCTCGCGCGAGAGAGACAGAGTGAGAGGGCGAGAGAGCAAGAGAGAGAGAGAGAAGATGACAACATAGAGAAAAGAAGATTAAAGGACAATAGACGTGGTATCCGCTGTGCACGAGACAAGAAACCTGAACGTAGTTAGTTCAGAGGCATACCGTCCATGGTCAGGGTGAGTCGCTCTCCCTCCGTAATGAGCGCCGAGATATGCCGCTGAGTCCTGCCTTTAGATTCTTGAAGAATATCCTCCACAGCTGCATAGACTTCAGTGTGGCCCAAGTCAAGAGAAGAACTGTCCTCGTGCGGCTCTCGGTCCTTAGATTGGCCAGCCATTAAACGATGTCCATGCCGATTCTGGGCTTCTTTCCTTGAGGACGGCAACCTACTCTAAAGGGGGACGCCGCTTTGTGCCTCTCCACAGTCGCCAGCTGGGGGAAGGAGCCCGGACAGGATAAACAATGAGATTGGGACGGAGGAATGGAAAGAGATGATGGAGGAGAAGACGTACTGCAGCGGGTGGGGAAAGAGGACTCAAAGAGCTACTGGTGCACGAGACAGTGGAGTGAGACTGGCCACCAGCAGTATTGTCGCCTTTTGGAGCTAGGAAGTAGAGGTCAAGAGAGGTGGTGGACCCTGGACGAGCAGGATGAAGAGCAATGACGATGATGCACGAGAAAGCCTAAGTTTTCCCACTGGGAGACAGACGCAAGGTGAGATCATGAACAGAGAGACAAAGGAACAAAATGAGGGAGTCCAAGGTGAGAGCATGAACGGGAGAGACAGAGGAACAAGAAGAGGAGTCTAGAGGCTTTGTTAAATGCTCTCTCTCTATAGGAGGAGGAGGAAGGATGGGAGGAAAGATAGGTGTGCCAAGTGGGATAGACCACTGGCCGAGGGAGAAAGAGAGAGAGAAAGAGAGAGAGAGAGAGAGAAAGCGGTGTTCCCTGCAACGGCCCACTTCCTTAGTATTTTCAAGAGCTGCTTGTCAAGTTGTTCTTTCTTCTCTCCTCTGTAACGCCATCACCAGGCCTCCTCCGGGAGTAAGGATGACTTGGTAGCCCTCTAGTTATCAATATTTGCTGTTTGTGATTACCATTCCTGTTTGAAGTTACAATGAAGCTCGAAAGGCGCTCTCTCTCTTTTATATTAAAGATAAAGCCCCTTTCTTTATTACCTGCAATAGCAGGCAAAACTCTACCACTAAACGACAAACTGCAACTGCGGAGATCCAAGAAGCGTCAATCATCATGACAACTCTGACTCCCTATCGACGAGAACAACTTTCCTGGACACTGAAGGACAGAAGCAGCGTTGCGGTAAGAGACTTTATCTATGATGGAGCGCTTTGCCCGTAACATAGCGCCCTCAAAGGTCGTCAACAAAAAACAAACAAACGACAGACCGAGAGATAGAGATGGTAGACCGACAGACCGGTCAGACCTAGGACCGTTTTTGATGATGGTGCCACAAACTGACCAAGCAAAGTGGTGCGGACACGTCGAAAGCCGATACACAGCCCAAGGGTTGCACAGGGTCGTCGCAACAGCGGATGGCGATAGGGGGAGTGTGCCGTGACTGTGGCTTGGAACGACGCGGGAGGGTTGGAGGCTCGCTATGATTCCAGCACCTTGTGGGAAGTTGTGCTACTGCTTCAAGAGCAGTGTCACCTTAAGCGAGGAAGGATGAGGCTCATAGGTACATAGGAAAAGTCGGGCTTGGCGGGAGATGGAGGAGATTACCAGCTACTAGTAGCCAGACTCGGAGTCCTGTGGAAGTTCTGGTTGATGTTTGTACGGGGCCCTGCCTGCCTCTTGATTGGTATATCTCAGTAGACGCAAGCTACCTCACAATTAGCAGCGAATGAAGCGCCTTGCATTGCGGCAGGTAAGAGCCGCCACTTCCTGGTACGTAAGGTTCAAACACGTCGCCACCTTCTCCACAATGCGAGGAAGTGCCATTGGGACGTTGGGAAATTGCCGTTTCTGGCTGGAGCTGCAGAGCTCTCGGCAGCCTAGGAGGACGACGACCATTAATAAGATCAATTGCTTTCGCCACTGGCGGTAAAAGGTGGAACAAATAGAAACGCTGTGATGTAAAAGAAAACTCTCAAATCGACTGAAGGCAATAGGTGGCAACACCTATAAGGGGCCCAAAGCACACACTTACCAGGAAACCCCATATAAGGTGCATCTGTCTCGACTAGCAGGCGATCTCTAGGGATGAGGTGAAGCATTTCTTGAAGCTGCCGCCCATGCTCCTAAACATAAGAACATGCAGTTAGATGGTAGCTTGGCTGGAGGGCGATGAAAGGCAGGACGTGGGCTTCTCCTCCGCCCGACAGGGAGGCTCGACTACTGGTAGCGGCCAAAGGAGAAAGATTCACTAACTTAGAAATGGAACGTAAACTCATGGCAGGAGATGAAACGATGGGATTTGGTCACTTGATGTCACCTTCTTGCAGAGAAACCCCGTGACACCAATATAAAAACCCATAGAGACGTATGCCCGCAATTCCGTCTCGGTGCCCGTGAAGCAATGGACGACAGCGGGAGGCAGCTTATGCTGATACTGCTCTAAGATGCTGATAAAGTCCTTGTGGGCTAGCCTTCGTTTAATGAGATGAGCAGACGTCAGTACCTAAACTGAAGGAGAGGCTCCAGCGGACAACAAAGCTTATATGCAGGGGAACAGAAGCACTTGAAGAGCTGGCAGCGACTAAGAGAAGAAAACAACCCAGAGGCAATGGCACCTTTGACAATGAAACTATGGGCTATGATGATGCAGCGGAAGAGGAGCGAAAAATATGACAAGAAGGAGACAAAACCATGTGATGACGCCAAAAAAAACTTCCGAACTTCCTCTAGGGATGTACCTTTCATGCAAGAAGAGCGGCTTTCCGATCTCACAGGCCAGCCGGAGCTGGGGTTCAAACCACTTGATCTGCTCCTCTCTAGGCGGAAAGGAGGGCGAATAGTCCAGCCCGAACTCTCCCATCGCCGCCACTAGAGAGAGGCAAGATATCGGACCAGCATGGTACATTAGCTTCGTAAGGCTTGGGAGGCGAAGTGAGAATGAGAGAAGGGCAAGCTTGGCAGACAACACAGCTGCATAAGGAGACTAAGAGAAAGCAAAGTGCCAAGCCCAGCGAGTGCCGAAGACAGAGAGCAAAGTCTGAGGCACAACGTACTCTAGCCTTCCCAGCAAAGAACTCGTCAAAGGGAATCAGCGCATGCAAGGATTATCTTAAAGAAAGCTGACCGGTCTTATGCGCTCCAAGCTCCTTCAACTGCGGAAGGACGTCGTCTATCGACTGATACTCCAAAACGTGATAGGGATGGACGCCGGCTGAGGCATAAACGCGCTGCATAAAGCCCCGATAAATAGGGGAGATCAATAAAAGTGGCGTTACTATTGTAGACGTTGCAGTAAGAGATTGAAAGAGCATTTTGTCGCCGAAGGGAGCAGAGGAATAGTGACCGTGCACAGAAGAGCCTACGCTTGAGCGTGGTAGGTCCAGGAGGTTAGAGCAAAGGGAGAGAGATGATCGCATGGACAAGGACTCCTCAGTCAGCGTGAGCTTGAAAGACTAACCCCAGGATGTCTCGCTGCCAGCGCTATTGCCGTCCTGCTTTCCTCGACCGTGGACCCTGGGACCAGCATTCCCTTCACGCCTGCCTTCTCTGCAGCTTCCAGCAGTAACTGATCCGCATGTGAGAAGAGCTCCGGATGGGTAAGGTTGCAGTCTAGATCAAAGAGTTCAATATCTGAGCTGTGGCGAAGGCAAGGGGTTAGCAGAGTTCATAGGCCATGAAAGCGGAAGGCATAGGGATGACAAACCTAGTTGTCGGATGCTGAGGCTTGGTGCTTTGTGCCGCTTCTGTTCTTGGAGGTTTACTTCTTGATTCTTTCTTCTTTTCGCTGCATTTGGTGCTTTTGTCAATAGTCTGTTCCTTTGTCATCCGCAGCTTCTCATAGGCCAACACTGTGGCATGCTCGTCTAGCTGATCTGTCTCGGCCATCGGTCCCATCGCTACCAAGTGGTGCGTAGCTGGGAAACCCCAGCCCGTCCTAAATGCTAAAAGGAAGGCAATTGATCTCTTAGTCCGAGTCCGTTGTCTATATGAGAATGCTGTCTCCCTTCAGCATCTGAGGAACTCAATCATTTGAAGCTTCATCATCAGAATCTCCAGATTGTTTGTCTGTCTCCTTACTGGAGCTTCCCCAAGAGCCAAAGCTTGCAAACAAAGGAAAAATCACTCAAAAATCAGGAGCCGTCGATAACCTTCCTCCTCTTTCCTGACGAAAGCAATTACATGAACTCAATGGACTCAAATTTCCTTTGAAATATATACTGACATTTATGGTATATGTGTAGGAAATGTTTCCTGAATATGGAAATCTATCTTATGGCCGATTATCGGATTTGTCTGATCTGCAGAATCACCAGCCACGAAAGATCATCAGAAGCTCTGCCGCAGATCGCAGATTGAGGGCAATGATGAGTCTCCTTTCTCCTTCCCCTCAAAGAGATCATCTGCCGCTTGGCTTCGTCACACTCCTTGCCGCCTGGCGAGCAACCACCGCGGAGTCATTCTTGGACATCTCAGCGGCCTTCTTCCATCCTGTGCATGACAGGGCGGCTTAGGGACCGTCATAGTATCAGGCGTCAAGATGACGGACTACTGGGTGTCCCGGCCGAAGCACTATTGCACATACTGCAACTGCTGGACGCAGGGAGACAAAGTGGTAGGTTGCCACCCGTTGTCAATGTCTTTATCCAATGTGCTGGTACATGCTCGATGAGCCTCGGTCCATTCTGCTCAATGAAGGTCAAACTGATGCCTCTCTCAACAATGGCGAACCTTCTCCTTGCGAATCTATTTCCTAACCCCATACAGAGCATTCGGCACCATGAGAACAGCGTCCGGCACAAGCAGAAGGTAGACGAGACGCTTAAGAAGGGAAGAGAGGCGAAGCTAAATGCCAGGAGGGAAGAGGCAGAGCTACAACGGCAATTGAAAGAGATCGAGAAGGCCGCTAGGGAGCAGTACGAGCAGGATGCCAAGCTCTTCGCCTCGCCATCGTACATATCGTCAGGACCTGCTACTGGCGCTACGGGTGTGGCCTATAACACTGCAGCACAATGGCAGGTGAGGAACAAGTCCGAAGACAGAGTCAGAGGTGGTTAAGGATAATAGAGGGACAAGAAAGAGATCAAGAAGTACATTGACCACGTTTGAGAGTTAAAGTGGCGAGGTGCCAGATGCGATACGGAGTGGTATCAAAGTGTCCAGCTCCCGTAGTCAGCATCAGAGCGCTAACCTATCTGCCAATCTCAGGAGTGTTACGATGCCGCAGGTCGGAAGTATTATTTCAATCCGCAGACAGGCGCGAGTCAGTGGGAAGCTCCTCCCGGACTGGCTTCGACCTCTTCATCGTCTCATCCCATTGCAACCGCTCCTTCGTCTCTAGCGCTTGCTAGCGAGCTAGCGGCCGTAGTGACGAACTCTCTAGATACCCCATGGCAGCAGCAGTACGACCCAGCTTCAGGTCATTACTATTGGCTCAACACTGCTACCGGAGCTTCACAGTGGGAGGCCCCTGAAGGTATGAAGGTCATATTGCAGTGGATGGCTGTAGACTGACGGTGGTAGTGAAGAGATGGCCTAAGGAGGGGGACGAAGGGGATGTGGGAAGAAGCACTATCGTCCCTTAGTACAGTCGGTTAGAAAGACATGCAGGTCTGCCAGGCAGCCGGAGGAAAAGGAGGCATATCTTGGCTCACAACTATTCCTCTTTACTCCTTTGGGAACTTACTTCTCCCTCTCTCTCTTGTGTCGGTCTCTCTGTGGCTCTTTCCTTTCACATTCACAGGCGTTACACCGAGTGATTACGCTCAACAAACAGGTGTCGCACAAAGCGGTACAGGGCCTAACCTGGGGTCGTTCCCCCAGAGGTCAGAAGGGAAACAAGAGGGCATTGGCTCTGGAACGGCTCACGCGACACACTCTGTGCCTAACCTTCATCCGCCGCCCCCTCCGACTCGTCAGCCTCCTCCCCCACCACCACGCACAAGCTCTCCTTTGGCTCTCT
>FLMG01001738.1:0-17103 GCA_900088475.1 Hyphochytrium catenoides
CCTTAGATCGTCAAAATACTTGTCGTTGTATAGAATATCTGCTCCAAAAATGTAGTCAAAGCGCTCTATGGCCGGCGAACGATGGGTCATGCACGCTGGCAAAAGAGCTCCAAGCTCCTTGACACTACCGTGCTTAGCCCATACCAGCTCATGAAGAGAAACACGGTCCAAAACCATGTTGTCCTCTAGGACTTTTTGCAAAACCGGAAGCTCTGACGCGAGATCAGTGAAGAGAACTCTGGCTCCCAAACGGGATGCAACTATGCCTGCACATGGTTATCCATTAACAGAGCTAAAGGTATCGTAGGTTAGGTTATGCTAGCCAACACACCGGCAAGACCAGTTCCTGCTCCCAGCTCCAGTACGGATTTCCCGGGACCAAGTCCATACTTGCTCTCCACCAAGTCTAAATAATGTGCGAGAACAATAGATGCGTCCCACACTGTCCCACTGACACTGGAGATGTCCTGAGATACGCGCACACTTTTGGCATTGCTAAAGAGGAAGGTCCGGCTAGGTGCGTACGTAAGCTCGCGATGTAAGTTGGAGAGACTTGTAAGAATAGCCTCTGTAGTGCCATCTGGTATAGCATCCCTCTCCTCCTCCATCATTACCCTTAGCAAGCTCTAAGCCAATCTTCCTTTATTTAAAGCTTTCTCTCAGTCCTACATTGATCCTTGCCGAGCGCTGCCTTGAAGCCCCATGCTCAGATGTCGGTCTTGATACCTGACAAAGGTTAGGACCTCAAGGTACATCCGTCTCCTTCCTCTCTTTGAAGCCTCCTCTCACTTCCGCAGACGGCTCTGTCCTTGCCACAGCCCTCGGCGCCTCAAGATGCTCCCAGTGCATGCAGCAGCTTAAACTGGAGAAGAGCTTCATACACTGAGATGATCACCGCTGGGCTGCGAGTTGAGAGTTGAGAGATGGTCAAGACAAGAAGAGTTTTCCTATGGCGATAAATCATAGCCGTTAGCGACCTAAATCTTGGATTATGGATAGTAGAGTAGGGGATTCTGGATTGGAATGATGGTCATGGTGAATGGCAGTGATCCAATGAGAGCAGATAAAGAGATGAAGGCAGATGAGGAGAGAGACAGAGCCAGAGGGAGACAGACAGAGTGAGCAAGAGATGTGAGACGGTGGAGAGAAGAGTCTGAGCTATGAGAGAGACAGATTGTGGTAGAGAGAGTGAGAGAGAGACCGAGGAGGCAGACAGAGCCAGTAGTCGGGAGGTCGGATGAAGGAGAGATGAACAGAGATCGGAGACGGAGGCGCCGTGAGGTCCTGAGTGACCTTCACCAGATCTTCATCTTCCGGCAGCTGCTCAAGACGGCAGCGGAGGATTAGCAGACTTTCACGACAGACAAGAGACCAGGGATTGAAGCTTGCAGTTGGAGAGCACGCAGCATGAGTTCAGAAGGAGGAGCGGCCCCCGCACCTCCGGCAGATGGTGCGACACCCCCGCCCCCAGCCCCGCCAGCAGCGGCTGGAGAAGGCGGCGAGATCAGCAAGCGCATGCTGAAGAAGATGGCGAAGGGAAAGTTCAAGGAGAAGAAAGAGAAGGATCCTAATATGTGGGCAAAGAAGGATGGAGGAGAGAAAGAGGTAAGGTATTCTGCGGCTCCCTTCCTCTCTAGCTAATCAACTGATCACCTCATTGTTCTCAGGACAAGAAGAAGAAGAAGAAGCCCGAAAAGACTGAGGACAAGCCTCAAGTAGTCTTCGTAGATAACACGCCAAAAGGCCAGAAGAAAGATCTCTCAGGGCCAATGCTTCCAGGTAAGAGGAGAAGCACTCGAGCCATTGATGTTAGAGGACACAATAGAGGGGAAGGGCGTGAATGGGAGAAGAGGAGCGCTAAAATTGACTGTAAAACAGAGACAGAGTAAAGTAGAACAGGACGGCTGGTGTCTGAGTGTGCAGAGATATAGGGGAATCGAGATGCTTTCCATCGATGGAGACTTTCTTTCGGGCAGGGATAATTACCGCGATTGACTGAAGAAGAGAGAGAGATAAAGGAGGAGGGGAGAGAGACGTCAAAGAAGGCCCAGCGCCGCAATTCACCCTCCTTTGCCACTCTAGCGTACCAGCCGCGCGCTGTAGAGTCGTCTTGGCAAGACTGGTGGGAGGCCTCAGGGTTCTACCACGCAGATGCGAAGAAGGCCAAGACTTTGAAAGAGGAAGAGAAGTTTGTCATGGTCATTCCTCCTCCTAATGTCACAGGTGAGAGCTAGACTCGCTATCCTGTCATTGGACTTAGCAGTCTATTACATTATTGTGCTATCATCTTCGTCATGAATTGCTCCGCGTTCCCTGTCTCTTATTTTTGGCACATCCGCCAGGATCTCTTCACTGTGGACATGCGCTGAGCTATGCTATCGAGGATGCCATTACACGCTGGCATCGGATGCTTGGGCATGTCTCTCTCTGGCTTCCAGGGACTGACCATGCAGGCATTGCCACACAGGTAATGGACTATGGAACCCCTGTTCTACCTCTCTTCAGTCTGTCTTTGATGTCTCGAACATAAGGGGTACTTCTCTTCCGCCTTGCCCAGGATATTGGTTATTCTCCTCTTTAGTTGTTGCAGGCAATGCCGCATGCTTGGTATTCCCTCGAGTTTACTATCAACAGTACGTGCTCTCACTCGTCAACACTCTTTCTGGGTTTTAGTCTGTCGTAGAGAAACGCATCATGAAGGATGAGAACAAGACACGGCACGACTATGGAAGAGAAAAGTTTGTCGAGAAAGTCTGGGACTGGAAGAAGGTTTATCATCAGAACATCTCCATTCAGACCAGAAAGCTAGGACTGTCCTTGGACTGGTCACGCGAGGCCTTCACCATGGATGAGCAGCGATCGGCTGCCGTTAAGGAGGCATTCATTCGTTTCTATGATGTAAGAGGCTGGGCCAGGGGGGAAAGAGGAAAAGAGAGAGAGAGAGAGAAAGAGGGGTGAGAGGTAGGGAAGAGAGCGGGAGAGGGTAAGTCTTGTAAGCAAGCTGAAGCTTTTATTTCTATGGTCTGAAAGCGCAGGTCTCGTCTTAGCTCCTCGTTCGTACTTGCTTTCTCTCTTGCTTCCCTCCGTGCATACTGTGACTGCCCCCCATGTGCGATGGGCTTCTCCGTTACTCCTCTTTTTCACTTGCCGCACTTTCTACAAACGCTATCTTCCGTACTTTCTCCCTCATTTTTCCTCTCTTAGGCTGGACTCATATACCGTGCTACGCGCTTAGTAAACTGGAGCTGCGCACTTCGCACTGCTATCAGCGACCTAGAGGTGGATTATATTGACATAGAAACTCCTACCAAGATGGCTGTTCCTGGGCATGAATCTTCTAAGACCTACGAGTTCGGAACCTTGACTTCCTTTGCTTATAAAGTTGAGGGCTCAGGTGAGGAGGTAGTCTAAGAAGGTCCAAGAGGGAATGAGGCTATAGAGACAGCTTTGGAGGGCAGAGATCAGAACGGTTGCTGTAGGGCAGAGTCCCTTTTGGCGACAGGTCCAGGGATGCGTCGCTGTTCGGCTGGCTCCTACATTTTGATCCTCTGGCTGTTTATCTTACCCGCGGCGCAAGCCAAAGTTCGCAGACTAGCCTGTATCCTATAGCCTGAGGCTCATGCTCTATACCCTGGTCTCTCTGCAGACGAAGAGATTGTAGTGGCGACCACGCGTCTGGAGACCATGCTAGGCGACACGGCGGTGGCCGTTCACCCTGAAGATCCACGATACAAGAAGCTGCACGGGAAGTTCCTCGTCCATCCGTTCAATGACAGAAAGATCCCAGTCGTCACTGATGCAGAAGTGGTTGATATGGAATTTGGTAGGTAGACGAGAGAGATGGAGGTGCAAAGGGCTGCGGGACAGGAAATCAGAGAATCGTCCTTGTGACGGGAGAAACGGCAGAATACTAGGAAGAGCTAACTGCCTCCTTAACCTTACCCGTTGAGTGAATTTCTGACGCCTGTCTTCTACGATCTTTAGGTACCGGAGCCGTTAAAATCACTCCTGCCCACGATCCAAATGATTATGGCTGCGGAAAGAGGAACAACCTCGAGTTCATTAACATTTTGTCCCAGGACGGTTCTATCAACCATGAGGGAGGAAAGTTCCAAGGGATGATGAGATATGATGCAAGACTTGCAATTGAAGAGGTGAGAGAAGAGAGAACTGGCTAATAGATGAACACTAGCAAAGAGCCTTCCACCATGATAAGCTGAACTTTTGGCGTCCTCGTGCAGGAGCTGAAACAGTTGGGGCTATATCGCGGAAAAGAAGCAAACAAGATGAGACTGGGTATGGACTAGCAAATGTTCTGGCATCCTCTTACCAGTGCTGCATCAGTTAGTTAGTCCCATCTCGTAAAGATTTTCGTGCCGGTTTAACTTGACCTGTCGTACCTTCTGCTTCCTTGCTGCCCAGCTCCTGCGGAATTAATCACCAAAACCTTTACGTTACTTGTCTAGGTATCTGCTCCCGATCCGGTGATATTATTGAGCCTTACCTTGTACCTCAGTGGTGAGCCTTCTGGTCGATTCGTGCGTTAAGGAAGCGGTCCATTGTTTCTCTCTTCCCTCTTCTCTTCTCATCTTTTCTGGCTACCCATTATAAGCATTCGTTCTTCCGCGTAGGTACGTCAACTGTGACGACATGGCGGCAAGAGCTGTGAAGGCAGTCCGGGAGGGTGAGCTGCAGTTGATTCCAGCGAACCACGAAGTGACTTGGTACCGTTGGCTAGAGAACATCCAGCCTTGGTGCATCTCTCGACAGCTATGGTAAAGTCCGTTCTTGTCATATCTTATCGCCATAGATAGCTACCGCTAATGCAAGCAACGACCTCCTTCAGCATGTCACTCACTTATGAAGTCATTCACGTATAGCTCATCCCCTTTGCAGCGATCTTTGTCAGAACCCGTCTAGGCTGACTTTCTTCCTTGCACCGCTCACGATAGGTGGGGCCACAGAATCCCAGCATACTATGTCACTATTAAGGGCCGCACACCGCTTGCCAGGGAGAGTGATGAGGGCTGGATCGCAGGCCGAGATGAGGCGGAGGCCAGAAAGAGAGCAGCTGAAAAGTTTGGCGTCGCGCCTTCCGACATCACCTTGGAGCAGGACGAAGACGTTTTGGATACCTGGTTCAGCTCTGGGCTGTTCCCTTTCTCTACCATGGGATGGCCTAACGTCTCAGCTGAAGGTATCACACTTGCCTCTTAACTCGTTCCTCTTACCCTTAGAACTTTGCTATCTGAGGCACACTTTTGTTTGTCAGTCTGAGTGCCGTGTCTATATTATATGGATCTTTTGGCTGCTTTGAACCCTAGAAATGTCAGGCGGCTGTCTTCATAAGCCTGCTCTTTTTGCTTCAGTCTGATCGAAAATCTCATATACTCAGGCTCTGATGCTTTCTCACGCCTCCCTGATTCGCCTATATATCCATTTAGACTTCGAGGCATTCTATCCAAATACCTTGTTGGAGACAGGACAAGATATCCTCTTCTTCTGGGTGGCTAGAATGGTGATGATGGGCCTACAACTCACGGATAAGCTGCCTTTCCGCCAGGTAGAAAGGAGTACGAGTGCCTGAGATTGGAAGCAGTCTATGTGATAGGAAACTGAAGTGAGTGGCTCCCTCCTTTTAGGTGTACCTGCACTCTATGGTTCGGGACAAGTATGGCCGCAAGATGAGCAAGAGTCTGGGCAATGTGGTTGATCCTCTAGAGGTGAGCTGTGACTCCCTTTCTCAGCTGTCACTTAACGAGTAACCATGTCCATCCTTCCTCACTGTCTCTCGTCAAATTCTGTCCAATCTGCCGGTTCGTTTGTGGCCCTCGACTCCCACTTCTGTGTTTTGTTACTGTGGCGCTGTGGTTCCTCATTCTCTCAAGCAGCTGATGGTCTGTCCATTTGCAAGGTTATCAATGGCTGCACACTAGAGACGCTCTTCAAAAAGCTGGAACAGGGCAACCTGCCCAAAAAGGAAGTTGAAAAAGCCAAGAAAGGGCAGCAAATGGATTTCCCGAACGGCATCCCTGAGTGCGGTGCGGACGGTTTCCGAATGGGACTCCTTGCTTATACCTCTCAAGGCCGGGACATCAACCTAGACATCCAGAGGGTTGTAGGCTATAGAAACTTCTGCAATAAGTTATGGAACGCTACCCGCTTTGCAATGACTAACCTTGGTGAAGACTACCGCCCTGCCGCTGACTTAGCCCAGACGGTAAAGTTCCCTTATCCTTCCAGCGGATTTTGAGCTGCCTCTTTTTACGTCCTTCTAATGAAGTCTGTTAGGTATCTCGATCCGTCACCCTTCTTTTCCTCCTTTGATATATTTTTTCTTGGCAGATAGTCTAAACTGACAATGCTCGATATCCTAGATTATCAGGAACCCTGATCTTCAGTTGAGAGACCGGTACATCTTGAGCCGCTTGCATAAGGCAGCTGCCAATGCCAATCAAGCCTTCAAGGAATATCAACTCGGGAACGTGGTGGAAATTCTTTACTCGTTCTGGCTCTATGAGCTGTGCGATGTCTACCTGGAGCTCATCAAGCCCGTTATTTACGAAGGTAAGGCAATCAATCAGTGACGTTAGGGATGACGAGGGGTGGGGCACAGATCCCTTTCCGACCTAGCAGTCGCTGCTACTTTCAAAGTGCTTTCATGATGTTTCCTTCGTGGGATCGCTCAGGGTTAGACACGACACACATTGACTTTGAGCCAAACAAGAACTAAGCATAACACCATCGATGAGAAGGGATAAGAATGAGATAAAGTCATGGTCCTTGCTCTGCTAAGAGGCATAACCTAACAGGGCGTTGTTTTTTTCCTGTAGCTGAAGGCGTAAGCTCAGATGAGAGTGCCAAAAGGAAACGTGCTGCCCAGGACACGCTGTATCTTTGTCTGGACTGGGGTCTGAAGCTCCTGCATCCTATCATGCCTTTCGTTACGGAGGAGCTTTGGCAGCGCCTTCCTGGGGGTCACGATGAGCCTTCCATCATGATTTCATCGTATCCTATAGGAGTGAGTCCTCGCTTCTTCCCGTGATTTGAATCTTTGGTTTCTTCTGGCGCCACCTTCATTATGGCTTCATTCAACGGCACTATAGTAACCCTCTCTCACTGTCATCTGTATTGGCTTTCCCTCTCTTTTACTCTCTCTGTGGCTTCCGCGAAGAACGAGGCATGGCTGGACGAGACCGTGGAGACACATATGGAGGTTATCAAGAGCGTAAGTGCACCAAGCTCCTTCTCCTCTCTTCTCGCTTACTTTGCTTTCATGGTGTGAGACTGCTGAGTTACCGTTTGACTATTCTTTACACTTTGTTACTCCTTCTAGTTCCACTAAGGGCTGCCTTATAGGTGATCAAAGGAACACGGTCTCTGCGTGCTGAGTATGACTTGAAGCCGTCAGCTAGACCTCAAGTCTATGTAAAGGTGGCCAACAAAGAAGCCTACGATATTGTAAGATTGTCATCCTATACGAGGCCTCAGCCATATACATATATCTACCCTCTGTCCCTGTTTGCCTCTAATATCCTTTCCGATTCTGTGGCCAATTGCCGTCATTTACAGGTTTCTAGACAAGCACAAGATATTTGCACTCTAACTAAGTGCGACAAAGCCACTCCTCTCTTTGAGGAACAACCTCCTGCGGGCTGTGCCATCCATATTATCAACGATGTGTACCAGGTGCAGATCATGCTGAAGGTAAGAGCTTCATTAAGCAAAGACTGTCTTGTGTTGAAGCTCTCGACAGTAGGATGACGATATGACTACTCTTAGGGGCTTGTGGACTTTGAATCTGAGATTGCCAAGCTGGAGAAGAAGCTAGCAAAGCTTTCACCTTCTCTGGACGTTCTAGAGAAGAAGATGCAAGCTGAAGACTATGCAACGAAGGTTCCTGAAGATGTCCAGTCCAAGGACACGGAGAAGGTGCGAGTCTGCTGGAGTTTGTCTGTGGTCGAGAAAGGATTTCCCTTATTTCTTCTGCTTGTACAGCTGAGTGCGTTGAAGGCGGAACGGAAGCATGCTGAAGCTGCGATCAAGAACTTCAAGAGCTTAATGTCCTAAGAGGCCAAAGCTGCACCAATTACTAGGACCCAAGATACTGGTGACTGCAGTAAGCGTGTTACTCGTGCGCCGTACACGCTCTGTTGCCCCTACTGCCAAGCTAGATTTCCTGCGCTCTTCATCTGTTGAGTGCTGCCGGGGTAATGCCACTAAAAGCATGCTTATCACCCATTTATCAGCATAATCACACTGCACTTGCGTATCTACATCAGTGCGATCTACTCAGATAGACAAACTCCTTGTACAGAGTGGAGGTTAGGTCTGCTTGCACCGCTATAGGTTGGAGGTCTGCATTATCTTTGACTTGACCCGTCGGATGGGCATCAAGGAGAAGACGAAGCGATGGCCTCATTATTTTAGTGAACCATTGCAGGTCACTGTCGTTCCTAGTCCACCTGTCCTCTCCGAACAGTACTTCTTGTTGGACTTTTGCTGTTGACTGGTGGAGGCGGCATGCTGAACACCACAGATCGTCTACATGCTGCACACCATGCCTCATCAGCATTCAGCTTATAAGCAGGTTCGACCACCGTTTGGGCCATCCCTTTTCCGGCGTGACATCTTGACTCCAGTAGGACAGTCTCAAGGACATGAGCATGATTCTGAGATGACGTCTACGAGTGGCAGACGAGAGCTCCGTCGCGGCAACTTCGGATTATTGCGCATGGAACAGGTACCAGCACTGTTTTGAAGGCGCTCTTGAGGAGATGGCTAGCAGGAAAGAGACCCTAAGAATAGGAATGGCAGTTTCTACCTCAAGACTGGCTCGATACCATCTTCAGGAAACAGCTTAGCGAGTCCTATAAAGTCACCTAAACAAACTTAAAAGCGTGAAAGAGGCTGTCTCAGCTGCATCTCTCGTAAGGGCCAGGGCTTGGCTCACTTGTGGCGCGGATCCATGGACTGCATCCGAAGCCCAGAGGCCACCATCTTCGGAACACTAAGTCAAGGAAGGAACGGCAACCCTGAATAATAAAGTGAACACGAGGGGGTTCAAAGTGCTGCAGCTACCGTTGTGAACAGCGCTGAATCTCCTGCCAGAGACTAGCCAATGAAGGGCATCCGGTTCAAAGATGATATGTGACAGCTCCAGCTTGCAGGACCACTAAGTTCTTTACAAGGCTAAACAAGCCCATCTCTTCCTTCGTCAGCGATAGAGACTACTCATCTTCAACTCCAAGATATATCTGAACTCTGCTAAGGCATACTAGGTAGAAATACGGGCCGACCCTGATGAAGCTCGGGACGATGGCTGTTTTCTCTCTCCTTGCACCAAGGCTGCCACTCCGGCTACCTCAGCGCTCTTGAAGAACTGGCTCAGCCCAAGGAAGGAAGGAACAATAGAGAGCTACTGAAGCTCGTGGATCGACCCAAAAGATAGGGAAGAGCTGCAGGATGGCTGCTGATGGCGCTGCTTGGCCCAGGGGCCAGGGCGGGGCGGCTCGGGGGAAGAGAAAGTAGGGAAGGAAGGAGGAAGGAGGAGGAGGAGACAAGCGGAGATCATCCAAAGGAGGGAGAAAGAAGCCAGATCTTTTCCTGTTCCCCTGTCCAGTCTCCAGCAAATGTAACGCCCTCTTTCTTATTAGGAACCCTCCCAGTTAGATACCTTTGTTTAGGAATAAATAATGTCATCATTATGAATCTTTTTAGTCATCCGCTCGGCTGTCGAAAAGAGCCAGAAAGCCAGGTAATGGCAACACCTAAAATAGCAGTGAAACGTTTCTTGAAGCTTTCTTTCATTTATGTCAATCTAGGTTAATATCTGGCTCCGTTGTGAAGGATTGCAGAATCTATAGGTTGAAAGCTTCAGGGCAATAGGTGTATCTTCGTGTCCTTTGGCTTGGGGGTGATAGTGCAGTGGAGTGGAGTGAGTGCCAGAGACCGCGCGGCAGGCTGCTGAAGCAGGCAGCAGACCAGGAGAGGGAAGGAAGGAATCTGGTTGAAGCTCTTGACCTCTTGCACTTGGCGCTCCTTTCCTCTTCGCTGCTGTCCGTTGCTTATCGCTTTCTTCTTCCTTCTCTCACGCTGGCTCTTGAGCCTTTCTCTTGCTCTCCTATCTCGCCACACACCATCGTTCAGGTCTACTTTGTCCTTCTTCGGTCCAATGCTCCTCCCAAGTTCTGAGCCTCACCTGACCGTGTCCTGCTCCTCCTTCTTTCTCTCTTCTTCCCTTTTGTTGACCACCTTCTTTGGCCCCCTTTGAATCGTCTTTGTTCTTCATTGGCTGTATCACTGCAATGAAGGGAGAGCTGGGGACGTTAGGTCCCTTCCTGCCTGGAACAGAAGATCCAGGACGCCGGAGAGTGGGCGGCGGGGGGAGAAGCGTAGTTCTTTCCCAAGGACATACACCAATTGGACGCCTAGGACACAAGTCCTCCCCCACCGCGGCCACACCCCTCAGACAGCAGAGACAAGCCCACGTCGTCTCGCTGCAGCTTGCATCTAATTTCTTATACGCTTTTCAAGGCGCTGTAATCTAGCTCTACAGATCAACTCTCCTTCAGTCCCATCCTATAGAAGTATAACAATGCAACATCACTCGGACAACCTCTGGACCCTGTGTGACACCCTGATGGTCTCTGTGGCTAAGAACAGCTTTTCCAATTGCCGCCATTGTCATAAAAGGTACGGCTACCCGTCGCGTGCCCCTTTGCCAATCGCCGAGAGCTAACATAACATATCCCTTTTCTTCTTCTCGCTCCTGCTTTATCTCTCTTTGTCTCCGGGTACCCTGCCTTTCCTCATCACCTCCTTCTTCTTTGACTAATTATCCTCGCTACCTGGACACCTCTTCCCCTCATCAGCATCAAACAGACAGAGCTTCGTGTGGGCAAAATTTATCAACACACAGATAGCTTTGTAGCCATTGAGTGGTTCCACCTCCTGTGCGTTGGCCAGCCTCCCCTTGGCATCGACTATGTGGATATCATCCAGCCCAAAGACTTTGCGCCGCGCCACGTTAAGGCTCTGCAGCTTTGGCTATCGTCCCCTACGCTGCAGGATCCTGAGCCTTTGTTTGACGGAGTACCTCCTGCTGCCCTAATGAAAGATTGGACCGATGACATGGAGCTGAAAGGGACCCGTGTGGCATAAGTGGCTTCGGAAAAGATGACTCCTTCCACATCAAGTTCTCTTAATGTCTGCTATACAGTCTTATGCTCAACACTGTCTACCTGCAACGTCGGCAGTGGCAGAGCATTCCTCTATTTATACATCCAGTCGCTTCATACCTCAACCTCCTACAACCAGGCTTGTCCTGTTAGGTTGTTGATGCGACTTTTATTTACAGGTTCCCTTTTGACAAATAGATGTGTTTCTAAATTAACGACAGACATAGTGTTCTCTTCCAATTCAAAGCTTCCACTTGCGTCCATAGCCTTGTCATTGGCCTCGGAGCGACAACGCGGAGCGTCTCCTCCTAGACTGCTTAAGACTTGTAGCTTCTCATTCTCCCTCTCCATCGGTATCATCCCTTGGAAAGACATCTTCTTATGCCATCTCAGGGCCATTAGTGCACTCCACCAATTGCTGAAGCTCCAATTTGTCAGCAGTACTCAAAAACGGAGAAAGCTTATGTATCTCGCGGGCCAGAGCTCGCTCCTTACCGTCATCTGCCACTCCTCCCCGCTTCTTTTTCTTCTTCTTCTTTGGGTTCTTCGCCCGCCAAACTGCCCAACAGATGAAGAGTGCTGTGGCTATTCCTCCGACGGTGAGGAGGATCTTGTTCACTGTGGCTAGGTCGTAAAAGTTCTTCAGAGCAAGTTTCAAGAGAAGGAGGCCAGAGACAAGCCAGATCACAAAGAAAATTGTAGCCGCTGCCCAGCTTCTCTCCAGGTTATCAGCGTCCTTCGCTTTCTCCCTGGCATCCACCATCACCTCTGGAGGTATGAGGTGCAGTGCAAGCCAAAGAAGACAAGGCAAAATTACTAAGTCATCTAGGTAGCCAAGCACAGGGATGAAGTCGGGTATAAGGTCGATGGGACTGAGGGCATAGGCGATGGCGACAACTGCAAGAATCTTGGGGCAGAGCCTGGTCCTGGGGTCCTGGGTAGCAAAGTATATGGCGGCCACCTCTCTCTTCAGCCCCTTGGCCTGCCTTTTGAGGTAAGCTTTTAACTCCAGGAGAGAGTCTAGGACGAGTTGGCCAGCGCTTTTGGGCCCTTCTTCTTCTTCCCGTTCCACCTTGCTTTGTCCTCTCTTCACCCCTTGATCAATGCCAATCTCTGTGTATTCTGCCGCAAGCTCTCCCACCAGCGCTGCTCTTCCAGCATTCATTCCATAATTATGCTTAGCGTCTAGCACCCCTAGAACTAAGGTGGAAAAGGAGCACAGTACCGCAAGACCCAGAAGAGATAACATCCCTGTCTCATAACTTCCCGTCAGATCCCGTAGATAGCCAATCGTCACATGTCCCAGTACCCCACCCACAGCGCTAAAGACAGTCATTATGCCGTAAGCCAGCCCATAAAGCGAGCTTGAGACGCTGTAAGGAACCAGGGTCATCACAATCGTTGAGACAAACGTCGAGCTAAGTGAGAGAAGTAACATACTGCTCACAGGAGAGAGAGAAGAGAAGGTGAGCAAGGTGTAGGCCCCAATGGTGAGCATACCAGCTAGAAAGAGCACATGCAGCCGATGTCCGTACTTATCAATCGCTAGACCAACCAGGGGAGCAAATAGAACAAGGACATGGCTCAAACTTGCGATGATAGCTGCTTTGTCAAGCTTGTACCCGTACTTCTCCACAAAAAAGTTTGACCCAACTGTGTAGAAAAGCCGGAAGACGTTTTCATAACCTAAATGTACCATGACAAGAAGCCAGAAGGCAGCTCCAAGAGAGAGAAAGTTGCTTTTCCCTTCTACCTCCCCACATTCCTCATCCTCATCCGCTTCCTCGTGGACGGGGCTTCTCCTATCCCTGTCGACTAGTCGTGGTTCTGTCTCTACTGACAACGATGAACCAGAATCACGAAGCCACTGCTCTGCAGCTTTGTCACCCAAGGCAGCAGCGGCAGTGGCCCTCGCAGTCTCTCTCCTCTCTCTTCTCCGCATGGCCAGAAAGAGCCATCCCGAGACGAGTGATAACCCACAGATGACAGCTGCGTACCATCCTGCGGCCTCATAGCCTCCATAGTGCAGGGCCACGGGAGCCATCGTAGTCTTGCTGATAATCTTACTGAAGTTTGAGAATGCCATACAGACGCCTACCGCAAATGTGAGCTCCCTACCCGTAAACATGAGCCCCACCATCGCGTGCTGCGACGTCACCACTCCTGCCTGTCCAGTCCCAAAGAGAGTCGCTGCTACTAGAGAGAAAGGGAAAGACTTCATTGAGAACGACATGGCCATAAGGACCTGACCAGCCAATGCTACCAGCAAGAAGAGCGCAACAAATCTCTCCCCTTTATTATCCAACAGGTGGCCAGCCCAGAAAGGGACAATCATGTTTGGCACCGTCATTGCACTCATGATCATGCCGTACCGAGTATTATCTATAGCAAACTCATCATCCGCCAAGAGCAAGCTTGCAATAACGGACATTCCATTCTTCACAAAGTGGTCGCCCAGAGCGAAAAGTGCGATGAGCACCAGAAGAAAAAATCTGAAGGAAGTTGCTCGAGGATGCCAGAACTTCCACCAAGGAGCTGGCTCAAGGCGTAGAAGAAGGAGCCCTGCAACCGTGTCTGCTCCTCGGATTAACTCCTTTTCTTCTGCCTCTGTTGAAGTAGGTAAAAGTGATAGAGCCTCTAGAGACTCATTGCCTATAGTGGTGACACCCTGAAGCTTTGTCATCGTAGAGTAGAGTTTGTGCTCGTTGATGTCAAAAAGGACGGAGCTGCCGTGTGGTTTGTCGGCGCTCGTCGCTTTTGAAGGACCCTGCACTCTGACTTTTGAGCTTCTTGCCAAAACAAGAAGACCGCGTAGGCTGCCATCTCTCCCCCGTTCGTCTTCGTCTGGGAACAAGACCCCTTGCTCTTCTTCGTATACGATGGTTGCTTTCTGGTGCCCTCTGCAGCGGCCTTTGTAACTTATGGTGCTTCCCTGTTCCCCCTTCTCCTTCTATGAAACTCTTACACGGAGATCTTGTTTCGAAGAGCCATCTCATAATAAAGGGCTGAGGTAATCCCCCTCGTCTTACGTCCCGCTCCTCAAGGCGACTCCTTGTCACATGTTTCTCCCCACCATGTGCTTTAGAAGTGCTGCAACCTAGTAGTTTAGTCATCGTACAAGGTCATGTCCATCGGCTACCTTCTTGCCTTGATAGTCGCCTTCAGACACTCGTCCTGCACCACCAGGACTACTGGGAGAAGGGGAGCCGGTCTCCTCCTCCTCGTCTGCTGCTCATCAACATCACATCCTCCTCATCAGCAGCAGGTGTAGCACCAACGCCAGCAGGAGAAATGAAGCAGCAGCAGCAGGCAAAGCATGAGCAGGAGCAGCAGCAATTGAAGAGGGAGAAGATCCTTTGCCAGCAGTTCCAGAGCTTGCTCCTTATCTTCATGAGCGTCATCATCATCATCACAACCTGCACCAGAACCATCATCCGACACTCAGTTCCTATGTTATTATGTTAGCCGCCCCGCTAGCGGCGAATATTGAGGTCACTGGACTGACGGTTGACTGAGATAGTAGAGTCCATCGGAGAAACAGGCGGCGTAGGACTTGGTGATAGTGGTCACTCTGCCTCCTTTTGCTATCTCTTTCACTGCCAGCTTATAACAATAGCAAAGCATTGGCTACGCTCTGTCTCGCTATGTGTTGATCCCAGCTGTCCCCCAGGTGCTACCATTTGTGGTAACGGTTGATCGGCTGGAGGGCTGACCGATGTAGTTCTATAAAGGGAAAGTGCCGTCAGTGCATCGTCAAAGCGACGAGAAGTGCGATCGACATCAGCACCACTACCAGCAAGCAGCAGCTGTGGCACAGGCTCTAGCCTAATTAAGCAGTTCACTCAGCAGCACCAGGACCTTGAATGATAGTTGAGCGGCAGTCTGGACGTCAGAGCATTTCTCCGTTTGATCATTCCATCCTTCCTCTCCTCTGATGTCTTCGTGGGTCGTAGACTAGCTTCTCCTCTGGTGTCAAACAGACGAGGTATTAAAGTACGTCAGTAAGGGGGAGAAAGGCAGAGCATCTCTTCGTATGGCACTACCGCTCGCTGCTAAACGACGGCCGCGCTGTAGTATCAGATGACGACGGGGGAGAGGATAGTATATATAATCATCATGTGAAAGTACAAATTATGTAGGAGTCGGACTTTCTTGTTTCGATGCTGCATTCTTGGAGGCAATTTGGGTGAGGAAAAGCACGTTCCTATGGTGAGAACCCTTACTTTACCGCTAGACCGGAGCAGTACCCATGGGTTATTACTGTTCTTGATGCTCCCAGCGCGGCGACCCTCTTTGTCGACGAGCCCAATAGGAGCTTTTCTTTTGTGTCACAACCCTGTCTAGATGGAGTGAGAAGCAAGATAATAAATTGCAAAATCTTAGCCGCGCATTCGATGGAGCTTATTGCTTTATAAAATCGAAGCAGATAAGTGACGTCTAGTAGCTTCTTTCTCGTACGACTGGCACACACTACTGTGCTCTTCTTCTCTCTGCTAATCCCTGTCATAGATACGTCCAATGATAAGCAACAATAGCTCTATATCTACACATCAATAATAAACTTGTCGCCAGCAGTGCCATACCACGCCTACTGATCCTCAAATCGGGGGTCAATGGTGTTAGGTGGAGCTTCATGTTATATATTTTTCGTAGGACAGGTGCTTGCTGAGGGTTCGTAGGTCAGACAGTAGGATACATGCAGATAGACATGCTCCTCGGAAGGTTAGGATGGGTCGTTCGCCAGATCTCCTAGTACTGTTATGTTGAGAGCCTTCAAGGCTCAATAGGGTTGCTCTACCTCTCAATAACTCGTCTTCCTGAGAGGCGGAGAATGGATATTGACCGTGAGAAGAGAGAACAGCTGACAGTGAGGAGTGACCAAGCCCTGTTACATGCTGCCATCATAATAACTCGAAAGCAAGGGGCAAGAACCCGCTCATTTCCTTATACATAGAGACTCTCCTGCGGCATACAATCACCAAGCTTCAGGATACTACGAAGAAGATCAACCACTTTAGCTCGGACCTACTAATGCTAGAAGTGGAAGAATCATTTATAGACGATCCATATACCTCATTAAGCGAGTTTTGAATAGTAGAGAGCTTGTGGGGCAGCCCCTGACCGCGGGCAGTGGATCTCTTAGCTGATGGACATCAGTAAGCCGCAGACTTTGCGCATTCTGAACTAGATAACATCTCCGGCGGAGAGGACGAGTGGCTCTTTTGTTAGCCTAGGAGGAAGGCAATAGGTATTCGCCTGATGAAAGGGCTGCGGTGTAAGCGTTAGGTCCTAGATGACCTCTACTCCCTCCCTCCTGATTTGGCAAGAACCTACTTGGCAGCTATCCCCAATTGGCAGTCTTCTTTCGTCTCGGGTATCGAACGATTTAATTCAGCATACGTAGAGTGTCTTATCCATCTTAAATGCCGAACCGTGGGCTCTCCTCCTCAGTCAGGCCCAGCGATTGCATCCTTCGCTGCGCACAGCAGCGGTAATCGTAAAGAGGATTCCTCATCAGTCGGCCCTAATTTGGTCTTTATGCCGATCACTAGTATGGAAACGTGCCCCTTGCTAGGCGTCCCGCCCCACCCCGCCTTATGTCCATGTCTTATCCCACACCTGTCCTCAAAGAAGTCATTGGGTATCAGGCGCCTGCTTTCCTTTCGACACAACGAACATAAAGTCCACTGCGCAAGAAGGTGAACCGCTTAATGAGCCATGAGTGCTCCTCCTCCTCCTCCTCCTCCTCAGTCATCATGCTGCTCGCAACTTGGCCTCAACCCTAGCTCCTCCTTTTCACAGCAGTAGGTGCCCTGTCCTTCCTCAACGGAGCTGCGTGCGTTGCTTTCCCTCACCAAGACGAGACTGTGATGCAAGCGTGTAACGGCCCTTCGCTCAATGTAACACCTTAGATGTTGAGCAG
>FLMG01001738.1:17120-30436 GCA_900088475.1 Hyphochytrium catenoides
CAGCCCCCACCTTCTTGTAGCGTTTCTCTCTCTTCTTTCTTTCTCTCCTGCTCTCACTTCTCCCTCTCAACTCTCTCTCTCTTCTTCCTCTTGACTCTGGCTTTTCACTCTGGGCTTCCTCTGTAGTGCCTTTCTCTCTCAACTTATGCCCTCTCACTCTTCCTTCCCTCTACTCTCTCTATCATCTCGGTCTTTCTTCTGTTATTCCTCGCTCTCTCTCTCTTCTCTCTCTCTCCCTCCTCTCTTCTCTCCCTCTCTCTCCCCTCCACAGGCACAGGGCTGGCATAAGATGTGCAATCTGGCCTCTCCACCTCCTTTCGGACTTGCTCTTTGCTTGTTTTTGCGTGCGAGAGCGCTTGCTATGCTCTTCTCTCTTTTCCGGTCTGTTGTCTCCCACGCATCGCAGCTCTTTCTCCTTTTATCTCCTCTCTCTTTCTCTCACTCTCTTCCCATGCCGCGAACCGTAGTCTCTCTATCTTCTTCCTCATCATAACCTGTCAGGCTCTGTCTTTTCTCTTCTTTTAAGGCTTCTCTATCTCACATAAACTGGGTCAAAGGATGCTGTGCATCTCTCTTTGTGGAGGCCATCAGTGGCATGCTATCAGCAGAGAAAGTTGACCGTTGTCTCATATTCGAAATCTTTCTACGGTCTCTTCCTCCCTTTTCTCTCTGTCTTCTTCTCTCCTCTGAACCACTTTCGCCCTCTTGCAGAGAGGCCACCAGTCCAGTGCATCTACGAGAAATGAGAGATACCTCTTGCTTATGTTAACGTTAGCTATGGTACTTGCGATCTCTGTCACAGCGCGGAAAACAAGAACCTGGTTGATGATGCTGTGAGGGGAGGAGCAGTCGAGCGCTCTCAGTGGGCTGGATGACTCCAATTTGTCCTGGCAGGGCTGGCTCTCACTCTCTTACATCCTTTCTCTTCCTGCTATCGACCAAGCCCGTCTTTTGCTTCTCTCAGTAGAAGTTATCTTTGCTCTTTCTCCCGGCAAGACTTCACCATTTCCGGTGCTTTACTTCTTCGGACCGCGGTGTAGTCTCTTCCTAGGCGTACCACCCCGCGCCAGGAAGTGGAAGGATCCGGAGCGAATGGGTCTCGCCTCTCCTTAGCATACTCAGCGGCGATAGCATAAGAGGAAACGAAATTTTATAGAAAATGTGAATGCAGCAACAGCGGAGATGAGGAACGCCAGCCAACGAGTGGGAACGCCAAAGGCTTCTTAGGGCGTTGGAGAAGAAGAGCAAAAGCGAGAGGAGTCAACGTGCTGTCATGCCAAGCGTCTCAGCAGGAGAAACTTAAGACCCAAAGCTTTCCCTAGTCTTTATTTACTCAGGATGAGCGAGGCTGGTTCGCCCTCCTCCATGCCTTGTGCTCCATCATCGTCGGTAGCTTCCTCTTCCCCAAGTGTAAAGGCCAATCTGCTATCACTGCTAGAGGAGAAGCCCAAGAGTCCCATAAAGAAGCTGCTGCACAAATTTCTGGCTGTGACGCCCCTTTCAGGACCTCCCCGCCGTAAAGTGACAACGGAGGTGCCGGCAATCCCTCTCCCTCCACCCCGTGTACGACGAGATATCTGGGTTAGCATCGAGCCCTCTCGAGACTACTTTGACTCGTACGATGTGAGAGAGACAGTGGCCAAATGGATCTTTAGTCCGCGGACATTCAAGAACTACCGAAGATATCGTGCCACCACCTTTCGGCGTGTCTTTGAGAAATGCCTAGGGCTTATCTTCTTCAGCCAGATGGCCTCCCTTTGGCTAATGTTTGAGCTTCATCCCACTACCATACCTCCAACCTTCCTTTGGGTGGCTGGGACCATAACTCAGCTCGCTCTCTTTGCTCAGGTAATGAAGCCGATGTCCGTAGTCTGCTGCACCCCATCCACCTTTGTCCTGTTCCCTCTTCCATGTCTCCCTATCATCCTGTCTCTCTTGCCCTCATTCTGCACAACGATATGTTGGTTTTTCTCTACACCCTTCTTGCTGTCTCCTTTCTCGATCCGACTACTCCGTCCCTAAGAAGTACTTCTTCCGCTCGCTTGGTCGCTTGTTGGCCAGCGCTTGTCTTCCTGCCTCTTACTCGTTATTGGTGGGCCTTTGTCTTGCGAAAGAAACACTTACTAACTTTTGCTTTTCCCGGTGGAGCCCTCCAACCGCCTACACTTCCTCTCGTAGCTTAGCTACTAGTACATATTTTCCTAGGTGCCTGTCCTCTTCTCTATCCTTGTCGCTAATTAATTTCGTTTTGATCCCTCTCCCCTCCTCCTTTGTCTAACTCAGTACCTCGAGTTCAACGCCCAAACGCTTAGATTACTGCTGATGGACTTTGAGGTGATATTTTTAGCCTTGCACCTAGCAATGGCCTGCCTAATTTTATGCCAGGTGATGACATCTCTACTGCTACGTCTTTTTTCTGGTTCCCCGCTTATCGTGGGTCGTGACCCAAGCTTTTTGACGAGCCCTTACCATTCGTTGAGTCTTTCTTCTCACTTAGTCAGAAAATTGCCCTCCTATAATTAGGTATCTACGTCTTTCCCCAAAAAGCCCGAATGTTCCTTTCTCTCAAAAGTGGCACCTGCTATGATTGTTAGTCGTCAGTCCTGGTTACTTCACCACCGTCCATGTTTGGCTTCAATGGCTTATACCTCTTTCTTCGTTGGGTCGACGGTTTCCTCCCTCACTCTCTCTATTGTCGACCACTTGCGTTTCGGGTTACGTGTTATGATCAGGCCTTTGAGTGGCGGTTGGGCCACTGCTATGGAGTGTTAGGCTTCTTTGGCCTGGTTATGATCACCATTGTGGGTAGGTTGTTAGCTATTATGGTTGGCTCTAGTTAGTGCGTCTCAACAAAAGTTGAGGTCGTAGTACTACTAGAAGACCTGTTCCTCTCCATGAACCTTACTTCAGTCGCCATTTGTTCGTTGCTTAGCCCTCCTTCGGCTACTTCCTCCTGTTGTTGGAGTTGAACCATGAACTCCGTGACAAGCTTCAAGCCTCTCTTCTTCGTGATCCCTTCACTTTCGCTGGTTACACGCAGCTTGACTGGTCTCCCCTTCCTCCCTACTTTTCTGCTTCTTAGGCGATGCCCACCCTGTGAAGGGAGTGCTGAAGTATTCTCTCCTTATGGGGTGTTGCGCTCTCTTCAGGTAATGACCGTGCTGTGGCCGACATGCTTTGGCTGATTCTTCTTAGACTTTTATACAGCTACGCCTTCTTTAATGGGTGTCGGTTTTGTCGGTCCTTCTTATCATTAGTGGCCCCTTTGGACTACCGAATGCACGCTTTTGATCACCATGGTTGACGTTCATTCTATCAAACCAGCCTTTGTTTGTCCTTCCTCCTGCTTCGCTCTTTTGGTCTCTTTCGTCAAGAAGCATCATAGCTTCTCAGTCGTTTCCATACAGCGATATGTTAAGCGTCGTTGACATCTCAGCTGATCCTATAGTGGTTGGCCTCTGACAACTGTTTTTTTTTTCTTTGTGCAATGGGGATACGTTTGCCACTCTTCACCGCAGGATATCGTCCCTGCTGCTTTTAAATGCCTACGATGGTCTTGCGCCGATGAAGATTGCTTCAGCCTCAACAGGCATGCAGATGCCAAGAGGGGAGAAGTTCTCTTTCAAACCTCGGAGCGTGGCCGCATCCTCTCTTCTCACCATCGCTTTTTACTTGATAAAGTACATTGTGATCCTATGGCGAAGCGACAGAAACTTTCTCCTCCTGAAGAAGCCACTCGTTTACCGATGGGATGTGGCTGCTACGGAAGGAGATCCCCCAAAAGAAGAGACCTCAATATTAGGAAGTGGCAGAAGAGACGCTAGGATTATTGGGCAGCTGATAGGAGGAGAGAGAAGCCCCGTTCAAAATGTTGTCAGCGGAGAAACTTTGAAGAAGGGCATTGAAGAGTCTCGGTAAGAGTTACGGTGCTTCTATGTTTACCAGTTTAGACGGTGCCGTGTTCCTAAAAGACGATCCTCTTTAAGGGCATCCTTCTATTCAAACCATGTCTTTCGCAGTTTGCTCCCAGCCTCATTGCCAGCTGATTGATGCTCATCTTCTCCTTCTTGTGTCCTCGTTCGTATAGATTCATGAGACTCTGTCAAGTCAAGAAAGCAAAGCAAGTGATACGAAGGGAGGACCTCCTCAGTTCTCTGAACAGAACGGCTGCTATTTTCTCCTTTCTTCTCCCTATCCGCCGTGTTGTGGGCAGGCACCCTATCTTGTGTACAGCTCTCTACTTCGCCAGCTGTACAACACTCGTCTTCACTGTAGTTTACTCGCTGCCCATTTACATTACTGTCCTTTGCTTCGCATTGGCAGCAGTCATTTCCTTCCTCCCCTACTTTTATCTGCAGTCTATTCTTCTTCACCTGCTTTTTCGCACCTTTGACTGCTGGTACCTTGTCTTGCAAGCGATGCAAGTACTCGGCTCGATGGCATTTATGGTGGACTGGGAACCACGAAGGTAGGGTCGACTCTAACGTGGTTTTTTGTCGTTATTACCCCTTCTGTTGCACCTCGGTCAACTCGTTCATCTGTTTGCTTTTGGAAAGCGCTATAGCATTAATGGGTTTCTAATCTCTTCTTCCGTTGTTTACTGCTCGCTATTTGGGCATGCGATCATTAAAGGCTCTAGTATCCCCCAATTTCCGCTCTACTGCATCTTGAGTTCATTCTTGGTGCCTATGCTTTATGACTTGGGCAATGGTCCCACACACATCTGCCATCTAACGCTTTTCTCGCATTGTTGTTTTTTGCCTCCATGTACCTTTTTACTCATTCGTAGGGTATTGTGCCTAGTGCTTCTCCTGATAGGAATGGGACCTGTCTTGCTTGGAGACGCTATCCTCATCCGCCGCAAGGGCATCATCACCTTCTACCTCTTGCTTGCTCTTCTCATACAGACCCTGTTTGCCCTCTATGTCCTTTTAGCGATGGGGACTGAAACAACCGAGGTTGTCTTCTCCATTGAGTTTGGAGGTGGAGGTGCAGGAGAAGGATCAGAGGTGATGGCGAACCAAAGAACCTGGTGGACACCCCCATCGATCCATATCTTCACAAGCAACATCTTCCTAGATTCCTTTCTGACACTGACTGCTTTCATGGCAAAAGTCGCCCTTTACACCTTCCAGAGACCCCAAGAGTTTGTCTGTCTCAGGGCTGATATTTGTGTCAGTAGAGCATCTTCTACGGTGGCTCCTATAGCAATCGAAGGCGTGGGGAAGGAAGCCAAAGGACTGGTAAAGCTAGAGCAGCCAGATTTAGCCAACAAAGGCAATGACCCAGAGGTCAGCTCACTAGGTGTTCAGGATCCTCTTACCGGACCGCCATGTCCTTCACAAAGCCTACTGGTGGAGTTGCCTAGTGGCGGCGTTGGGTCTCTTTCCTCTCCTCCCAATAACCAAGTTCCTTACTTATCAACTCCCGTGGATACCGGACATAAGGGAGCGCACAAGGGCCACCGGATGGCCAAACGAAGGAGTAAGAAAGCTAGGAAGAGCAGCCAGGATAGATTACTAGATCGTGCGGCTTCTCACGCCTCCCTCACTTCACTGAAGACTACCCGCCTCTCCCTGGCGTCAATTGCTCCCCTTTCTCCCTCCTCGGCCTCTTCTACGCCTAGAGCGGTGGCCGAAAGTAGCGGGCTGTACTAGAGAAGCCAACCGACGAGGCAAGGAGCGAAGGTCCATGCCAGTGTTGCTTGGTGATGATGGCAAAGATCTCAAGGAAGTGCAACTGCTATCATCATGTGTTTTGCAGGCTATTGTTGGTAACATTTTCCCCACTTCCAAAACATGTCTACAAACTCAATAAGTTCTGGGCAAACAGTGATCAAGCAAGTAATCAAAATTGCTACTGTAGCCCACTCTTTCATCTGATCAAGTGAACAAAATTTCCACTGGGTGGGGAGTTATGGAAACAATGAATGTTACCCTTATTGCCTGCAATGATATTTGACAAATAATGGTGTCAATGGTGGCTGATGTGAGGAATCATGTCATCAATTTCTGAATGCAATTTTTGTTTACTGATTAGGATGCAGTTGGTGTGAGCTATTCAGAATGCAATTTGTGACCAATATTCAGGATGCAAATTATTTTCTGGATTTGGTGTGAGCTATTCAGAATGCAATTGTTCGTGTTATTTAGAATGTGAGCAGTTTCTGTTGTCAAAACGGTTCTGGTTACTGCTGCTCGCGAAACAGTTGTGGGTTTCCGAGTTGTGACCCATTATCCTGAAAGCATGAATGAAGGGTTCAATCAGTTATTGGCGGGTTTATTGGTAGTAATAATAGAAAGAGTGGTGCGTCACCCAAGCGCTTCATGGCCAACGCGGATGTTGGCTATGAAGTGGTAAAGATTAGAGAAAGAAGAAAATATATAGTCAATTCATATGAAGTTTAGTTTGTCAATTTCTTAAAACCGCTGATACGGTGAAGGGTATCACTCTTTCGTTGATAGCCGCCCCGCTTGCTGTTCTCTTTGGGGCACAACTACAGTACAGGGTTGCACATCGGTATCGGTTAACCGATAATATCGGCAAATATCGGGAATATCGGTTCACTACCGAACGGCCAGCCGATAATCCGATATCAATGCCCGATACCGATAGAACTATTCCGATACGATATCAACCGATATTAGTACTTCTCTCTTTTTCTATAAGCTCTATTCCATCCCCTTTCACCTAAAATGGAAGGGGAAACGAAACCACTACTACTAGAGTAATAAAGATCACCGTTCACCAACCATTCAATAAGGTAGAAGATGTATAGATCAATCCATGTACTATTACTACTTCTGAAAATGCTTTAATTATCTACCAATGCCAAGAAGCAAAGAGCAGCAGATAGCGGAGACCGAGGAAACATATCTGGCCGCGGAGTAACAGAAGGGGCTAATTATAAGAAGGCGGACAAGGCTGAGTCCTTGGCACTAGCAAAGAGCATCCTGAAGACCCAAATCCAGAGTGAGATCAAGCTTTACCACAGGATGCCCAGTTTATCACCCTCAGGGGATCCTCTGGCATGGTGGGGGGCAAACTCTACTCGTCTTCCCTATCTGGCGGGCCTAGCAAGAAAAGTCCTAGCTGTTCCTGCAACATCTGCTCCATCGGAGAGAGTATTCTCCTGCGGCAGCGTAGCAACACGGTAGATAAAACGAGAGCTAGACTAGCAGGGCACAAAGTAGCTGTCTTGAAGTACTTGGGTGCCACCTGGAGATTTGTAGAAGAAGAAGGATTGTTGAAAGACGCATCAACTGTACCACGGGGAGAAGCAGAGAAAATTTATGAGAGCGAGCAGAAGCCTAAAAAGTGTAGCGAGGATCAGCTGGTCGAAGTTTTAGATTAATAGTAAGAAACCATTTCTACGTCTACAATGAATATGAGGCCTTAGGGGACAGTGTCAGAGCGACTCTTGAGTAAAAAAATATAAGTCTTTCTTATTCTCCTCCGTCCCATGATGGTGGGCTTGATAATAATCATGATTTTCTTTCTCCAAAAAGAACCAATCCAGAAGCTTCCTAACAACGAAAGAGTTCAGCTTGACGATGATGCTACCAGCGGTGAAGAACATAATGATAATAATAATAGAGCCATATCTGCCTCACGGTGTTGCGTCTTTCTGCCATCTAGTAGTATCTTGTGGAGATCTGCAACCATCAACGAAGAATGAAGCAGCACACAACGAAGTGAGTGGGAGGGAATAGTTATTCCACGTCAAATTTGGCGATATCGGTTAGCCGACACAGCCGATATATCGGTATATCGGCACCCTACCGATATTACCGATATCTCCCGATATATCGGTGCCACTTTTACCGATCTTTCCGCTATCGGTAAATCCAACCGATATACAACCCTAGGCACAACACCGCGAGATTCTCTACGGATGTGACGTCTCATAAGAGTCATAAGAGTGTTTGGTTCCCAGAGACTGCTAACCGGTATTTTGTGCTCTAGGTTCAATTTCTTACCGTAATTCATTTCTGAGAATTCGCTGTGGGCGTCCAGTAGTTGATGGATCTTCTTTTTGAATTCCTCTTTTGGTGTCAATGTCTCGATTTCTTTGATGCTGTAGGCAGTGCCGTGCTCAGCGCATCTTGCTTGAATACCTGTGCACCAGTTATGCCACATCTTGGTGCGTTGGGAGTCGTCAGAGTACTCGTCAGTCCGGACCAAGCCCTGCCACTTCTCGTCACAATGTTGATGTGAACAGATCACTGTCTCCTGTTCTTTGCGAGCGAAATGTTGTAACCTCTTGTGAAGGTGATGGGATTTGTTGAACGTCTGTTGGCAGTAGCCCTGTTTGTGGATGTGTAAATGGTTGTAGTATCGGTCAAACTTCTCAGGACTGCCGGTGCGAGCACAGATTATGCACGTTGGTGTCTCGAGAGACAATGCTGATAAGACCAGTATACGATGTCGTCTATGGTATTGCGAACCATGTCTTTCTGAAGTCCACTCCGTGAGCAATGCGCACAGAAAACTAGTCGTTCTGTCGTACAGCGCAGCTCGTTGTCGCAGTTATGTTTGCAACCGCGGAAGAAACCGTGTGGTTTGCTATGTGTCGGGGTTATCCAATACCTCTTCCGATCACACATTGTCAGTGTTTTGAACTCGCGCCGAGTCTCCATTGTTACGCCACCACTTGTCTGGTGGTAGCACTTCTTAAAGAGTGTATTGTCAACTGATAACTGTGCGAGCTCACGGTATGTTTGCAGGAACTGTTCGTGTGTTGTCTTCAGGTGTGCTTTGTTGACACCTTTGGCCTTCCGACAGTCTGTGCCGCTACAAAGACCATAGATCGAAGCTTTGGACCCAATGCCACGAATTCGGAATTCTCAGATTCTAGTTTAAACTTGCCAGGAGTGATATCATTCTTGTCCTTGGCAAAGAATTGGTCCCTTAGAGGATCACTGAACTTGCTCAGGAAGTCTTCGTAGGAGTCTGCCTTGACGTTAATAAAAGCTGAATCGGTATCCGTGTAGAGCAGTTCGAGGTCTTCCCTTGAGTATGTCTTCCATAGACAATTGTAAATAAAATCATAGAGTAATAGTTTAGCCATCCATAAGATACCGGAGCCCAAGTACCTGGGCGTTTTCAAGGTCACTGAAGCTCTGCAGCTGACCATGAGTGATGTTGCTGATAACTGTTTAACGCCAACGATAAGCTTTCCATGAGCTCGTTTTTAGAACTCTGTTGCATCACTCACGATGAAGTCCGTCGTGTATTTTGACTCGTCATGTAAGCTCTTACCATAGACCGAGTTCTGGATGAGCTTGTAGTCCTCTTTAAGCGTCTGGCCCTTTTGGATCAAGTCTTCGTTGTGTTCACGTTCTCCTTCGACGATCATGTCTTGGGCCTCACGTCGTTTCTGAGTGTAATAGTCGATGAATTCTTTGTAGACGATCTCAAATCGCATGGGGAGAATCTTCTTGACTCTCGAAAGAGTTACCATGTCATTCGCAAGCAGGAACAAGAGCGCATATGCAGGTAAAACATAGTCTGGTGCCGGTTTTAGACTTAGCATCAATCTGTCTTCTCCGGCATTGGGTTTCTTATTGATTGCTCTTTGGACACGATTGCCGAAAGGGCCAAGATTATCTGGTGGTCGCTCCTTCCTGGGTAAGACAGGAAATGTCAGCCGTTCTTCCTGTTCCTCAGTGTAGAACAGATCGCACTGGACCATACTTGACATCAAAGTGCCAGCGTCATTGAGCTCATTGTTGACTTTCCCAGTCGTTTCTTCATACATGAGCTTGCGTAGGAGGTCCTTCGCTCGGGTCGTCTTGCTAATCGGATGATCTTTTGCTTGTAAGCGCTGCACTGCTTGGGATCCTCTACGAACTCACATACTGCTTGCCCTTTGTCATCGGTTGGAAATACCAAGAGAGGTCTTGCCATTGCCCAAGGATGCATGGAATTTGCATATAAAGAATAGATCTTGCGGAACTTCGTTGCCTTCGAGTAATGGTTTAGAACAGTAGTTAGCCCTCCGTAGATTGATTCGTTTATGAACATTGATGCTTTTCATTTGGGATGGTGTGAACGGTAGTTCTCCTATATGAGCTCTTGAACACGTTGTCTCCAAGTTGTGAAATAGTTAGATAGTTGAGGACTTCGAGACCCGTGTCTTTGAAGACGGTAGCTCGATAATTGGCGACCGCATCCATAAGTAATTCGACGTCACGGAGACAGTAGTTTTCGGTGTACGCCTTAAGGTTTGGCTCTGGCAATGAGTTCCACACTTTGAGAGCCTCCGCTTCTCGGTCGCCCCAAATGCCAGTTGGAAATGTGGACTCGTTGAACTGTACGGGATCCTTAAAGTATTCGTAGTTGAATGGTAGCTTTCCTTTGGAGACAGCATTTCTACGGCCAAACTCTTCCAGGGACCCATCACCGCTCGTTGAACACGAAAGATATGAATCTCTTGTGCTTCCGACTATAGATTCTCCACCTCAATTCCAGAATTCCTGACGCTTGGTTTACTACTCTTTCAATATTCTTCATATGGTTCAAGAGAAACGTTAAATCATAACGTGAGGAGTTATAACCCAAAATCGGGACCGTAATCTGCCTGTGAAGCAGCTCCTTTTGGAGCTTCCCATAGATGCAATCGTGCGAACAAATGTCTTCATCGTCACACTTACAGAGGTGCTGGTATTGCGCAAGCTTTGTACTTCTTGCTTGTAGTATGTTTGTTAACAGAATGTCCGCAACATCGTACCGCAGCCAATTGAGAAGTTCGCACCAACATCATTTTTGTTGGCACCAGAGGGTTAACTTTCGATGTGTTGGTATAGACAAACTTCTGCTTGTAAGCTCGGTCCAACGCGAGAATAGTATGGGCGTGATGAACCTGGTTGCGATCTATGATCGATTCAATGTCAAAGCAAATGTAGGTCTCATGTTGAAGTTGCTTGCCGTTGTTCAGCTCTTCGTAGACTTTGTGGACCGGAGAATACTTGAGGAGCCCCTTTGTGTACCTTGGGTTTATTTGAAGACTCCGACGGTTGTTGCAGATGTTCAAATGCTTCTGGTAGTCCTTTGGGCATTGCTGATACCTCCCAGAGCTCTTACGTTTCCACTTTTTGCCGCAGTAGAAACATTTGGTTTGGTCTCCATAATTATGCAATTTATCAATGAATGCGAAGTGACATTCATTGTCATCAACCTGGAAACATCTAGGAAAATGTCCTCTGCCTGTTCGTGGGAGAAGATACTGCAAATGACTTCCCAGCTCTTGTTCTTTTCTTGATAGCAAATAAAAAGGTTGCAATTCGTTGCCTGGGCAAGACTCTGTAATGCCTCATACTCAAAGGGAACTACTTGCTTCTGACATTGTTCTGTGTGAGAGACTTGACCTCGCTCTTTGACTCGCTTGTCTGCGAAGTCGTGCAGTTTCTTAGGATCGGATATGATGTCAGTGAATTCTTCCAAACCTAGAACGTCCAGAACAATTGGATTGGCAAGTCGTTTGTCATCTGAGTGTTTTTGCAGCCATACAGTCGGCAACAAAAATCCTGGGCGACCAGCCTCTGCAATGGCGACTTGTGCTCTCCAAACGATATGTCCTCGTAGAGCTTCTTGAACTTCCCAATTCCAATTGATCTAAAGACACAAAGGGCGTCTGAATTATAGACTTGGATGACACCAGGACGCTTACCCCCTGACTTGTAGCCTTTGTGGCCTATCTGTGGGCATTTTAGGACTTTGACAGTGAAGTCCTTCAGGTCATGGAGCACACGATTACTCTCATTTAATTCCGTATCCATCCACGCCTCTAACGCATTTTCAAGGGCAGTTGACACCTCTGCGACCGCCTTGGGAGTGAACACTTGGCGAAAAACTCCATTCGGGAAATAAAAAGATCGTGCACCCAGCTCTCCAGATAACTGGTTGAGTGTGCTGCAATTGAGCGAGAATTGGAAACGAAACGGCGAAGCAAGCGACCTCGTGAGCACACGTTCGACGATGGGCCTAATTGCTAGGTCAAGATGGTGTTTCCAGTCCTTGTAATGTACACCTCTCTTAAAAGAGAATGTCATACGAGACAAAACTCCGGCCACAGGCTTGCGGAGTGCATCCGTCAGAGATTGGTCAAGCTGGTCCAAGAAAGCTTCAGACCATAGATCAATATATGTTGTTGCGTGCAAATGACTCAGTGCCAAGAGGAAGTCTTTGTCGGAGTCTCCCGTACGTTCCATTAGACCCTGACCGGTAGCATAGTCAACTACGTCTGCCGGTGACTTTGAGCTCTGGGTTGGCGCATGGCATTGGAGGATTTCGGTTGCTACCTCTTGCCTGTATTGTTCGGTCGCCTGCTCTTCAGAGATCTTCTTTCGGCGTACAATCTTTTGAACGTCGTCTTTTTGGTTTTGTCTCAAAAGCTCTAAATTTCGCTCAAAGCCATCAGATCTAACATCATCCGTCGTCGGAGAGAACTCCAGTGTAATCTCTCTCGTTTGTTTCATAAAACCAATAATAGTGTTTACCGCGTAAGCAAGATCTTCAATGGAGTCCGTAGCCATCTGGAGCTTCTTCTTGTTCATGATGTCTAGCTGGTACTTTGCCGGTCTCGATACTTATGCAGTGTTGATAGTACACCTTCAGCACAAGTTGTCAACGAACTTGACCGTGAATCCCGTAAGCGTTAACTTCGTCTTGGACATTTTTCGTAAACGGTAGTCAATCACCACGGGGATCCTCTTGTAGTCTGTCGGTTTCATTGCTTTGTCAACTGTAAAACTGTACTGGTCCTTCTGTGCGAGAAAGAACGCTTCGTTGGGGAGTCTTTTGGTAGTGTACATTGGCCGATAACCTTGTTCGAGGGCGACTTTGGTAATGACCTTGTTCGCAATCTTCCGTATTTGTTCTTTCTCATCATCTGTTACTTCTCCTTGGCTGTTTGAAACTTCATTGATAGCTGCAGCGTCTATTCTAGACAGCTCTATGGAGGCTGACCGTACCTTCTTCAGAGCTAGGACTAGCGTAGAGTCGAGTGCCAGTGTCTCGCACAACTCTACCAGACGCTTGAACGCCGCCATTTGGTTGTTAGGTTTGATGTCACTTTGCTTTTGTCAGCTGAAGGGGGTTGGGTATAGTATTACCAGACCTAAAGTCTAAAAGGAAAATTTATTTATACCACTCTGATGCCAGGAATCTGGATGAGCTGATGTCTGTAGAACTTAATTGAGTACCTTGTTTTTGTTTACTGTAACGGGCATATTATTTGACAGGGTGGGCAATTATTATATTATAAAAAGGGAAGAGGAGTTCGCCGCTTCATCTCCTTTAGTGGTTCTCCCTCC
>FLMG01001743.1:0-15443 GCA_900088475.1 Hyphochytrium catenoides
CACCCTGTTTTAATAGCGGCCATGAAACCATTTAGAATATACTGCATTACTACTACCCTCTTGAAGCCTATGTTTATATTAGAGGACTAACGCCATACATTAGTATTGATGATTATAGAGACACTGAAAATCTCTAAGTCAAACGTGTAGAAAGACCAAGAGCAACAGAAGAGAAGACAAATAAATGACTTTGACAAAGATAAAAAAACAATCCCAGCAGCAGAGCGAGAAGAACAGCCAAAAGAGAAGGCCAATAAAGGCAAGAAAAATGGATGAGGATCACAGAAGTGGATGGTCGCCAGAACGAGACGGCCAGAGTTAGCAAGAAAGGAGCACCAGCGGCGGGAAGAAAAGGACAGAGGTTAGAGGGCAGAAGGGCGGCAATACAGGTAGCGAGAGGGGGAGACGGGGAGTTAGCAAGCAAAGGTCAGACGTTAGTGCAACAAAACGTTACCAACAGGAGAACAGACAGAAAGAAGACAGCAACAGTTCAAGAGCATCCGCAAAAAACAAGAAGTTTAGAAAGGTTAGAAATTAGGAAAAGTCACGAGCAAAGAACGGAGAGCAAAAACGAATGATGTGAGCAGACATCAGCTACCAAGCGAGGGCACGGGCGGAAACAAAACAGGCAGAGATTAGCGGCGGGAGGAAGTGATGATCCAAGGGCAGAAGAGCAGAAAGGGGCCAATGGAGGTTAGCGAGGAAAAGAGGAGTTAACAAGCAGAGGTCAGACGTTAGTGCAACAAAACGTTAGCAGCAGGGAGGGAAGAGTAGAGTCAGCAACAATCTAGAACAGCTACGGGAGAGAAGTGGTACAAAGGAGGTTAGAATATAGGAAAGATGTGCCAAAAACGGAGAGCAAGAAGCGAATGATTTTAGCAGAAGAGAGCTAGCAAGCAAGGGCAGGAAGGGAAACAGAAAGGCAGAGCTTTGCGGGGGGAAGTGAGGATAAAAAGAGCAAAGCAGGAGGACAATGATGAGGTTTTAATTGAGGAAAAGATGAGTTAGCGAGCAAAGGTCAGCCGTTGTTAGTGCAACAAGTGGTTAGCAGCAGGGAGAGAACAGCAGACAAGTCAGCTACCAAGCTAGAACGGCACCAAGAAGAAGTGGCAAAAAGGTTTAAGGGTAAGAGACATCGGAGCGGAGCACGGAGAGTACAAAGACTGATGTTAGCAGAGACGAACTACCAAGCAAGGGGCCCTTAACAGAGACGAATAACTGCAAGCAAGAGACAGGGACACAAAAGAGACAGAGCGTAGAGCAGGGAAGAAGTGACGGATTAAGAGTAAAAGAGCAGAAGGTGGACTACGGGGTAAGCGAGAGGACACAGGAGTAATCAAACAAAGGTCAGCCGGGACAGCTAAAGAGGTTAGCAGCAGGGAGAGAACAGCAGAAGTCAGCAACCAATCCAGAACGGTACCGAGAAAGAAGTGGCAGAACGGTTAGAATATAGAAGTACTAGCAGAGAACGGAGAGACGAAAACATTAGTCGTAGCCAGCAAAAGTCAGTAGGAATTCCCAGATTGTGAACGCCAGCAGGGTCAGCGAAAAAGGCAGCAGGAGGACAGCTAAAGGCAGCAGCAGGCGGGACAAAGAAAGGCACGGAGGCAAACAAGAAAAGAAGAGGCAAAACGCTGAAAAAAGAGATGGGAGCCAGGAGCAGAGGGTCCCGGACCAGAAGAGGGAGGCGAGGCTGAAAAGACGAAGACTGGAGAGAGAGAGTAAAGTCATCAGAGTAGTGGCAAGATTCCAGATCGCAAGCAGTAACAGGATAAGGCAGAAGCAGGCCTAATTTGAAAGGAAAGGACGACCGAAAACGAAGCAGCAGTGCCCAACAGAGGTTTCCGAGCAACGAGGGAGCGGATGAGCAAAGGCAGAGAAAAGGAAGCGAAATGCTTACTATTAGCCGGTAGGATCCGTGAGCAGGGAGAGGAGGGCTGCTAAATAAGTGGTTGGGAACAGGAGGAGAGATAGAGGAAGACAGAGAAACCAGCGGAGAAAGAAGGCAGACACCAAGTAGACGACAGGAGGTGGTACCGAGGCCTTAGGAAGGTGATGAGTAGAACAAAAAGTTCAAGTGCGCGCTGATCTTCTGTGCAGCCGCCTACTTGAAAAGGCAGTCGATGCCTAAAAGAAAGGCGAGCTCTATGTATCTGAGACTGGTCGGGCAGCTGTTTCCGCTATAATCTTTGTCGATCTCTTTCCTGCTTGTTGGTTGCTGATGGTGAGTCGTCGCTGGTCGCTGCCTGGTGCTTTGTTGTGGGGAGATTCAAATCTGAAAATCTGAATTGCGGTGGACGTTGGAAGTTGGAAATGAGAAATGAGACAAGGACGCGCGATTATCAGATCAAGGGGTGATATACTCTATCGTTTCCGGTTATTGTGGCGGTTTGATCTGGTAACTGAAAGGATCCTGCCGTTAGGCCGTCAGAAGGGGCCTATGATCACCCCAGGTTTGCTGGATTGTGTCTGTGATCACCTAAAGTTCTTGTTCGTCAAAGCAGGATTACCCTAAGTTCTCCTAAGGGGTGGTTTTTGGGGTCTAGGTTTACCCTACGTTCACTTCAGGATACCCCAAATATTACCCTTGGTCGTTTTCCAGTGACTTGCATGATGGTGGTGTTCACTATCTCTGCTGCTGCTATGCTGCTGAGCAAACGTTCTTCGAGTGGATTCGAAAGAGTCCCTACTGCTACCCTCTCTAGTTTGCCGGCGCCTGCCGTGGACCGGACATAACTTCTTTTCTGTATTACATCCTATACGGGCCTCCTTTTCATTAAAAAAGCTATTTAACCTTTAACACTTTTGAGTGATAATGGCAGCAGCTGACTGATGATTAAGGGAACAACTAGACCAACAATACGCTAGTAAAAGGCGTCTCATCGCTCAGCATGCAATGCTACTTACTGTCATTGAGCCCTTCAGAGTAGCCTATGATATAGTACCTGCAACCTCTAACACTGTCAATCGATGACGTACTACGCGGCGCAACATATCACTCGATTATTCTTGCATTCTTCTTGGTAATTGCCCAAGGAAGCATGGAGGTTTGCTGTACTACCGCACTACGCAAAGAGGTCAGAAGGAAAGTACCGCCTATCCTAGTCATCGCGAATATGATGACCTGCTGAAGACAGAGAGCACCTTCCCCAACATCAACCGCCTGGTGGGTGAGGGTACGCGGGTGGTTACGACGAAGTTGCTCCTCAATGCTGCTCAATGAAGGTTTACATGATGGAACGTAATCACTTATTAGAGTGCCTAGCACTCTAACTGGGGGAGCTAGTAGTACGAGCATCGACGAGGAAAACATCATGAGATTCTTTCGTTAACTTAGCTGTTATTAGATGTAAAGGTTCAACGTGTCAAGAGTGAGTGGGAGTGCCGGCGGGAACAAGAGTAAGCGCACTCATCGTCTATTTAAACTTCCATAATCCCTCCTGAGATGGTACGGCTCTTCTCAACAGCATCAAGTGAGAGGTTGTGAGCCAGAATTTGGATCTCTGGGTAATTCCTCTTGTACCGTCATCCATCATCGCTCCTTATAAAACTCGGCTTCTTAGCGATCCTTGGGCAAAGCGACATGGGAAACAGCATACGCAGGAAGATCTTCTTCCGCGCTCATCCATGAGATCAAGGCACAAGCCCACCAGGCATCCATGAATCCATCAGTTCCGAAAGAGTCAGAGTCCATGATCCCAGCCAAGACGATGATGTGTCAGTCTTCTTGAGAGAGAGACAGACTGTCATTCTTATCTTCGGCCGGTCTGTCCAAAAGTGCTACCTCTAGGCATGTAACGTCCCAGGAAAATTTCACGATCAAAACTCCAACCCACATTGGGACGTTAACAGCTTCCTCAATACACTTGGCAATCCTCCCACCCGCCGTAATTTGTTATCTATTACTTAGAGATCACCTACACACCGAGTGACTCAATCCAACAAAGTAGTAATACCGTTAGGACCGCGCTTAGTAATAGCACCGGTATCAGATGGTAGTAATACAGCCCACCAGACCTGTATTAATGTTAGGCATCACAACAGGGTTGGCATGCTGCTTGTACGATTAGTGAGAAGGAACGGGAGACAGAATCAGAGCGAGATACGTCATATCACACATAGGAGCTTGAAGAAGAGATTCACGTTCTATTAGAGTCAATCATTGATTAACATCTAGACAGACATGGCATCTTTGAGAGACAGAGTAGGCCTCTATTTGATACAGAGTCATGAGGAGAGATGAGGCAAGCGCTCTTCCACAGTTGGTTTCTTCTCTGATTTCTTGCTTTTTGCGCCGTTGATCCTTTCCCTGCCGGTGTGGCCTGGCCTCACCATCATCAAGAGCTCCACCTCCAGCAACCAAGCGCGCAACATCGTGATGATGAGCGTTGGCATGCATCGGACTTAGCGAATGGCACAAGGAGCGAGGTTACCGAGGATAGCCTCCCGTCCTTCAGCAGCACCTGCAAGATATAAAGAGCTTCTGGGCTAGGACCCTGTCTGTCTCCTCCGTTTCTGTTGAACCTCCATGAGAACAATAGAGCGTTGTCTGGAGTAGGAATTCCCCAATAGCGGCACGCATTTGGCCTGTTGTCCGTTCTCCCACGCCTACTGTAACCTCGTAAGAAGTTGGGGCTCAGAGATGTGGCTATAAACGAGCGGGAACCAAGGGCTTGACGTACGGCTCGTCGTTGCTACGCGGAAATTGTAGCGTGTAGGAATCTTCTGACGCCATTCACAAGACCCAACAGGACAAATGGGAGGCTGCACTTCAAAGGATCCTACCGACGCGGCCACCAACCTTGGGCCTACACAAGCAAACGGGAACCATAGAGGATACAATGAGAGAGATAGAGCAATGAATGATAGGGATAGAGGACAGCAGGACAGGGATAGAGGACACAATGACAGGGCTGATGGCAGGGTTGGTCCCCCTGGAAGGGAGTTGAGGCGGCAAGGCAGCCGAGATGTAGCGCACACTCCCACTTCCACTGGCAGCCGACTGCAAAATAGTAGGGCCGCACAGGGAACAAATGACACTGCGCGGTACGGAGCATCGGATAGGCGAGGTAACCATCCAGAGCCGAGCCGAGCTAGGGGAGACTCAAAAGGTTCGCATAAGACTGCGATCACCCCTTCAACTTCCTTCTGTCTACCCGTGTTTCACTCGCAGTCTTCTTCATGTACCTCGAAGTTCTTCGTAGCTTCTTTTGTCATCAGGAGACGCCTTGCCTTCTCCAGAAATAGCTTCCAAGCCGTCATCACCACTCTGCTCGTCTCCCGAAATTTACGCTCACTTTCTCACTGTTATCTCATATAATGCAGCGACCAGACGGCGCATCGACTTCCCAGACTTCAGTGAACGGGAGAAAGACGCTGTTGACCGTATCATGGCTAATAGCCCACATTTATACATGGCAAAGATCAACTTTGAGGATTTGAAGGTAGAGAATGGCAAGAAGGGAGGTTGATGATGTGTCTCTGCGGCCTGTCCTGACACTCTTCTTCATATCCCTCTCTCTCTCTTCCTCTTTCTTGTTACGCTTTTATCCTTCCCTTGTACAGCTTATGAAGGTGATAGGGACAGGCTCATTCGGCGAAGTGATAAAAGGCGAATATTGTGGCACGCCTGTCGTTATCAAGAGGATGCTTCGTAACAAAATTGACGAGGCAAATATGGCGATGTTCGCGGAGGAGATACAGCTAATGATGGGCCTACGGCATCCCAATATCGTACAGTTCATTGGAGCCAGTTGGAACTCGTACTCTAATATGTATGCTCACATCTGCGGTGCTTCGTCCTTTCTGCTTCTCTCTTTCTCGCACGTATCGTCCTTTGCTTCCTCTTCCTCGCTTCCTCTCCGCTCGGCCTCTTGTACCGGAGCATGCCTTCCCTTATAGCATCGTAGAGCAGTCTATCTCAGAACGAGTTTCGGTCAGCACAATCTCCTGACCTTCTTTGTCTTTATCACCCTCGCCCTGTCATCCACGAAGCTCTCTGTCTCGTGCGTCTTCTCTAATCTGTCTCTCTCGCCCACTGATGTCTCTTTCTCCCAGTTGCTTTATTTCAGAGTTCCTTGATCGCGGAGATCTATTCACGGTCCTTCGAGACACCAGTGTGAAGCTAGCATGGGCGGACCCGATGATACGTATGGCAATTGACTCATGCAGAGGGATGGCCTACCTTCACAGCATGAACCCACCTGTTATCCACCGAGACCTCAAGAGTATGAATATCCTTGTCAAGTGAGTACCGCTTCAGCCTTGTCTCTTGTCACGCTGATCTGCACCTCGTGATCTCTTCTTTTCAAAGCCCTTCTTCGCGTTGTATAAGCCAGTTGTCCATCCCTTTGTCACCACTTGGTTTGTTCTTTGGTGCCGCTTCTTCTTTGTTATGGGCCCCGAGCTCCTGCTGCATGGTGCTCATGCCTTGGACTAGCGAGCTTCTATCTCCACTAATCCATCTTCCGCAGCTCTAATTTTGGTTGCAAGATCTCCGATTTTGGGCTGAGTCGGACTAAGTCGGTTGATGAGACAATGAGCGTGACGGGAACTCCGTTGTGGCTCCCACCTGAGATGATAAGGGGCGAACGCTACACAGAGCGTGTTGATGTCTACAGCTTTGGGATTGGTAAGCTATCGCCTGCTGGCGGGAGAACTAGTGTTCGCGACGCCCCTTCTCACTCTCTCTCTCTCTCTCTCTCTCTCTCTCTCTCTCCCTCTCTCTCTCTCTCTCTCAGTATTGACCGAAATGGATACACGCAAGATTCCCTACTGGGATGTGAAAGCAAAGGGCGCTAGAAAGAAGAAGGTTTCTGGCAGCACGCTCATGCACATGGTCGCTTATGAGGGACTCCGGCCGTCTGTCTCTCCAAGCTGCCTCAAGTCCCTAAAAGTCCTCATCGATCGCTGTGTGGCTGACAACTATAAGGAGAGACCCACCTTTGAAGAGATCATTCAAGAGTTTGATAGGACAATCAGGGCTGAAGCCAACGAGAGGGCGGCAGAGGAGGCAGCGCGAGCAATGGAGAACAGGCTCAACAAGGCGCAGATGGAGAAAGACGATCTAGCTGCAGCGCGAGAACTAGGTCTCAAGCTGCCATCTCTAGAAAATCCGCAGTACTCCTAGCACATGCACATCAAGGACAGAGAGTAGTCCGACTAGGGTCCAGAGACGGCGCTTGCTTAGGAAAAAGCTTATTTAAACCACTTATTTGACTTGCTTATCAACCTTGAGGGTAGGGGCTTGAAGCCATGAGGAGAGAGGAGAAGCATGGTGGCTGATGACAGAGGAAACACTGACGGGCAGATCAACCCAAAGACAGTAAGCGACAGGTGGAATGGGAGAGCTGCAGGATTGCAGTTGCACCTCAGCGGGCGAAAGAGAAGACGTAAGGAGCTGAGGCCACTATAGGAGATACGGGATAGCAATGGAAGTGGCTTCCTCTCTCTCTCTCCCTCTCTCTCGCTCTCTCTCTCTCTCTCTCTCCTTGCTATTCCTTTCGACCTGCTTCTAAGAAGTCTTGAGCGACACACAGATACAGAGAATACCACTTTATTCCGTGATAAGGAGCTTTACAAGGGCCAAAGAGACAGAGGTAAATCAATGAAAAGGTGAAGCGTCGCGAGTGCTGAAAGACATGTAGGATACATAAGAAGAACATGACAGGCAAGTGCCATAGTGCAACATAAATAATGCGACAGGAAGACGAGGAGCAGTCTCAGAAGAATTGCGGCGGCGCTGAGCAGCGGCGGTCAGACTGTATGAAGACCTTATGATGAGCCATAGGGATCTTCCCACTTTCTTGAAGAGAAGAGAGACACTGCTGCTGGTGCGAGACGGTAACAGGAAGGTATTCCTCCCACGGTCCGCAAGTGCCGCCCAGAGTCACGGGCCTTGTCCTTGTGATAGGCGATGAATGTATGGAGGAGTCATCATCAGACGAAGAAATGATGAAGTTAGAGGATATGATACTCCTTTGCGTCTCTTCCCTCATCATATCAGTGTACCCTCCCACTGGGCTCTGTTGAGAAGCCCTGCCACTCATAGTGTTATACTGGACGTCCCAGAAGAGGACGACAAAGCAGAGGCACACCAAGGCTGCGAATATAGTAAACGCGATGTTCTCTATCTTCACGTGCTCTTGACAGGCCGCGCTGTAGTTGAGAGGATTCATCACTCTGCATTGCTGATAGAGGGCAAGCTGCGTATAATGCTCCTTGCTCACCAGCATTGTGATGGACGTGTAGAGCTGAAAGACGCCGGTGATAAAGAAAACGGTGGACATAATGTAGATTACCCGGCTGATCTTCGTTGTCTTCTTCCAAGCTCGAACCAGCCGTTGAACGCAGCCACGCCGTGGTCTTTGCTCCGCTTCCATATCCTTGTACAGCTCTATGGAGTCTTCGGTGTCTCTCCCAATGATGTGTCCCATCTGAGCACCTACAACTGAGTTGATCTTCCTTCCAACCGCCAGAGCAGGTGCTCTTGAGGTTGTCATACTTCCTCTAGCGCTGGGGCTATAGATAGAGGCTTCATCGCTGCCCTCCGTAGAGACAAAGCTTAGATTGTTCGTTTCTCTGAGCGCCGTGATTATCCTCCGATTGAGCTGTACGCCAGCGTAGATGAAGTAGCCTAGAGAGACCATCAAGATGCTTCCCATGACCGTAAGCTTGATTCCTGAGGATAAGTAATGGTTGGCGACCAGGTCTTCCATATAAATAGTGTCAGAGATGAGGAAGACGGCCCATGTAAGGAAGATCAAAGTGGCACAACTCAGCGCGACGCCAGGCGGGACCTTGATAACAGCGTCTGCACTAACATTCAACAGCGTAGCCCAGACGCCTACCAGCAGAAAGCACATTGTATAACAGAGGGCATTACATGCTGACTCCATATACCCGAAGACCTTAGGAGGGAGCACCGCATCGTAGCCTCGGGGATCCACGCCACGGACGATAAAGGTAAGGAAGCCCATGAAGACGAAGGGAAAGATGACACGCTGTGTCAGGCTGCCACCTCGTCTTGCCACTCTGCATAGAACTATCAGGCTTAGCAAAGCTCCTCCGATGCCAACCGTCATGAGGAATACGCGCTGAACCATGTACTTCCATCCCAATACGTCGGCATACTTCTCCTCACATTGAAGCCCAACGTAAGGGTAGTGGCAATTTACAGCCGCTGCCAGAGCAACCGGATCTACAGCTCGTTCTTGCGCCATTGTACCATGGGAGTCTGTCTGATGTCCCTATCTATTGACGATGCTCTGTACCTATAGGAAAGGTGGCGGTTTTATAGGAACGGGGCGCCTAGTAGTACTTTGCTCTGCGCTTTCTCTTTACATAGAAGAGCTCGGTGGCCACATATTGAGCGCGCTAACCGAAGCTGGTGAAGCGCGAGGAGCAAAAGAGTTACTGCTGCTAAGATAGAGGGGAAACGAAGAGAGAGGGAGAGAGAGAGATTCTTTAGCACAGAGAAGACAGCGGGGAACACGGAGGAATGACTGCCAGATAGACAGAGTTGGACAGTTCGGTACAGCCGCAAGAAAAGCCAGGGGCCGGTCACCCAAGAAGGAGGGGGAACGGAAGTCACGCAGGCCTTGTGATGCTAGAAACCAGTCACTCAGAAGAGAGAGAGATGAACTCGTAAGAGCGCAAAGAGAGAGAGACAGAGAGAGACAGAGAGAGAGAGAGAGAGAACAAAACGAAAGAGGAAAAGAGACAAATGTTTTATTGAAGTGGAAAGAATCATCAGAGCCAGGCAGAATCCCAGGAAGGGAGAGAGACACAGAGAGAGAGAGAGAGACAGAGAGAGACAGAGAGGAGAGAGAGATGATGGTACAAGTAGTAATGCAGTGGGGCACACGGCGTCACCGACTCCAATTCACCATGGAGCTTGCTTCTCCCGAAGGCTACCGAGAGGTAAAGCGTAGGCTCCTGTTTTTTACCGCGATACTCTCGAGCACTTTTGCCCTGTTTCCTCTTCTTCCGACCTCTCCTCTCACAACCGGTTTGTCGTCTTTCCTCAATAGCTTATCGTCTCTCCACTTTGTAGAACCTCCTTCTGAGGGAGAAGTGGTGCTTTGGAGGAGCTGGACGTGGCGCAGGTATCAGTCCAGGATGCAGCTTACTACGATAGAAAAGGAGGCATAAGATGCGACGAATGAGACAGACAGCAGATGCGGACGGACAGCTGGACGGACTATAGAACTACCATAGACTGCCAAGGAAGTAGAGACAGAGAGAGAGAGAGAGAGAGAAAAAGAGAGAGAGAGAGAAACAGAGTGAGGAAGAGGATAGAGAACCAACCTATGAGACAGAAAAAGGAGGAGAGAAAGAACAAGAGGGAGACAGAGGGAGAGGGAGCGAGAGAGGAAGGATAGAAAGACAGAGAAAGAAGAGAGATCAAAGAAGGTAGAGAGAGAGAGAGAGAGAGAGAGCTAGAAATCACTACGTGACCGACCATCGGGGTAGATGAACTGATCAAAACAGTACTGGCTACTCTGTGTTTGACTTGTTACATACCATTGGGTTTAACTAGACCTTAGGGATTTCCCATAGTGTGAGTTGGTAGGGCACTGTGTTTGGGCGCCAGACCGACGTGTGTTAGCCAACTCTTCGGCGCAGTGTAGAACATGCACTTTTTGGCCAATCAGAAGCTGGAGAAAGTCTTATCCATTAACTTACCCTTATCTTCGGATATCTGGTCTTTGGGTTCTTGCCCCATTGAACGCAGTGCGTAATTAGTGTAGTGTCACTATCGAAGACACGCTATATTCGTGCGCTGCTGTATGGAATTAGGTGATTATTACTTTCGGTCAAAGTATGGGTCATGTCAGTGTCTCTTTCTCCTCGATCCGGTCTCCTCTTCCCCCGTCTCTTCCTGGCGCTATCTCTCTTCTCTTTATTCTTTTCCATCCAGCTTGTCTGCTCTCTCTCTCTCCCTCTCATCCACGTAAGTCAAACGAGTGACTCGGTCTCGTCTCTCTTCTTATGAAGACCATCGATGGAAGGGCTACTGAGGCGTCAGGAGACAGTACTTCTTCTACCGCTCAACGAGGCACTAGGTTTGCCAAGGCAGAGGGCGCATTCACTGCGAGAACATGAATGAATAACGCAGGCAAGGACAGGCTTGACGCTACTTTGACCTAAGAAGCGCAGCGCGACAGACGTGACCGTGGTGGTCTCGCGTAAGAACTCAGAGGATAAGGAACTACCGAAGAGCAAGGCGTCGACGAGGTGAAAAGGCAGACAGGCACCTTTCCATCACATTCCTTTCCCTCTTCTGCTTGTCCCGCAAAGAGGTCAACACGGCGGATAGAGTTATTTATAAAAAAAAATTCCTCCGAAGCAGAAGATCGTTCACAGTAAAGAGAGAAACATGTGACTGTGGGTGACGATGATCATCCTTGTTGTTGCTCTGTACCATAGAACATGGCACCTGGTGTCACATTCCACACATGTCCTCTTCTCTTCTTCGTTCGGACCAGAAGAGGACGGAACTTGCTGCTGCGTCGGCTTTTATTTCTTCAAAGATCAGTTCTTTATAATCAAGCTGGTCTTCGCATAAGGGCAGGCTGAAAGACAAGTTGACTTCTCCTGGTTTGTCCATTGCTTTCTTGACTCTTCTCCTAGCTGCGTCGTGCCAACAGTGGGAAAAGAGGCAAGCTGCTTGGCTTGAACAAGAAACATAAAACTGATCCCCTAATAAAGAGGTTTTATGACAGTGTCCTATCAGCCAGCTGCCGTCTTGTCAACGCATAACAATGGAGCAGGGGCAAGTGACGCAGCAATGAGTAGAACACGGAAGATAGATTGTTAAGTTGTAGGCTTGTGAAGGGGATTGACCTCCTCAAACGCGTTAACGCTGGGTACCACTACTTGGCAACAGATGGTTTGACTTCTCACTACATGTGCATCATCATCTCTAGGATGAGAACTTCTACGGTCTTCTTCTCACAAGTACTTGCTGTTTATCCTCGATGATGCTCTCTTTCTGACCTCCTGTGGCCGTTTTATAAGCAGTTTGTCGCCCTTCATCATCGTTCGGCTTGGTCCTGGGACAGGATGTCCCTTGAGCCGTCCTTATTTGCTTTGCCTCCTTGTTCTCTCCTTCAAACTTATTCGTCACATTCTTTCTCTCTCTCTCTCCTCCGTTACCGAACTCTTCTTCTCATCTACCATGATGGCTCCACGTGCTATGTTCTTGTCCCATCTCTGGATGGAACTCTAGAGTCAATCTTCTTTGTCCTCGTCGTTTCCTCTTGAATGTATATAGATTCTGTCTTCTTAGATAGGTAGACAATTCTTGATCAACAAGAATGTTCATTTTCTCCTCTCACGAGACACGCAGATATGAGAAGTGCTTTATGCTTGCTTCGTCTCCAGTCCTTACTCATAGTCCCTACTCACTTGGATGCAAAGGCGTGAGAAGTAGTGTCAAGACCCTTCTTCCTTATAATGGCGTTAGCTACTTGGTATCCCTTAACATAGATCTCTTTATCTGCTTTCTTCCCTTAGCCGTCCGTGGGCCATCTTCCAGGCTTCGTGGACTGGGTAAAGATCTTCTAGGAAATCAGTAGTGACGGGCTTTAATTATTCCGTGCTTGCTGCCTTAGAAGCCAACGCAATGCGATGCTCTATACTAGCCCCATCCTACTAGCAAGCTTCTGTCTCCTTGGTCATTTTTGCATAGCTCCGTCATTGCCTACGCGGCGCTGATGTCACCTATGATGCAGGCGGGCGCACTGCGATATAACAGTGACCGTCATATCAATAATCTGCTTGTTGTTGCCCCTTCTGGCCCCCGTGTGAGTCTCTGGTTTACTGCTGCTCGGTCCTTTCACTCAGCTGTTGGTGACAGAGGCCGACACATTGAATGACAGCAATGACAAGCCTCGAGCAGATGGCCTCGGTAGCAGAAGCAAAATGTTCTTTTTTTATACTAATTGATGTGAGAGCCGTATATAGACAGCATGGACGACTGCAGAGGCCTCCAGCCAGCAATGTCGCAAGTGTCAGCTAAAGAGCGACCATCGGAGAAGAGAAGAATAAACGTTGAAGAGACTGCGACCTCCGTCGTCTTGAACTAAAGAGTGAATCTTCTTAACACCTTTGGACCAAGGATGGCGTTTCCTTGGATCTTCATCCTCCTTTTTTCTGCAAGTGATCGTTGGCTCCTGCTACAAAGAAAGCTACCCTTCTCGCTCTGCAGCCTTGGTACGAGTCCTACCTTTTCTCTTCTGTTGATACCTCCCTGCAGCCATGATGACAATTAATGAAGCTCAAGAATGACGCTCTTCATTCGAGATCTCAAGCAGACTAACGTTGACAGTGAACGCTCGGATTCTCTTCCATTCTCAGTATCAAACCATCAAACCATCAAACTGCTATGGGTCACTTGTTATTCGCTGGCACGACGCGGTGGAAAGAGGAGAGAAAAGAAGGAAGCTTGTAGCCAAACTAGCCTTTTCTGCTTCTTCCTTCGCTCTCCGCAGACGTAGAAATAGAAGAAAAGAGAGACTAAGAAGAGGTGCACAAAGAATGGAGAGAGTCCAATAGTTGAGCGTGTATCTCTCCGAGGCTCAAGAAAGGATGACAGAAAGAAGGAAGGATGACAGAACAACACCTGCGTGACCCTGCTTGGTTTCCATATCTTCAAGTGACATCTCTCTCTGTCTCTCTTTTCATCGTCAATCCTTCTTTCTTCATTCATTCATGTCTCTCTCTCTTCTCTTCTTCCCTTTTCAACCTCAAGAGAGGGCGAAGATGCTCTTGCGTCATAAGGAATGATTGCGAATGATTGGCAGTCGGTCGGGCGAGGATCTCCCTGAAGGACAGCCAAAAAGCGAGCAAGGGTGGAGACCAATGACTAAGAAAAGAAAGAACCCTCAATTCAATGTAAGACTGTCACTTTGTTATCTCTCTTCTCTAGAATAGTGCGTGCCACCGATCAGAAGAGCAAGAAGAAGAGATAGAAGAACAGACAAGCGGAGGATGTTGGCTGGTGAAGAGCCATGGTATAGGCTATTCTTACCGTTGTCCTGGGTCGGTCAGAAGGAGAGAAGAAGCTGAGGACACAATAGCAGCTCTGCTGTCTGAAGGTGGAGGTACGACAAGAAAACGAAGGGGACCAAAGCTCCCAGCCACCAGTGTGATGCATCATAAATATCTGCCTTTGTTGATATTCCCATCGCTTCTTTCCTACGTTCAAGGTACGAAGAGTGGTGAGGAGGATAAAGGGTCCCTATGTCCAGAAGCACCTGACCCTTTGGTTATCCTCTTAACTTCCTCTCAAGGAGTTGACTAACATTCGCAGGAGACAAGCGCGTTCGAAAGACACATTACTCATTCATGATGATGCATCCATCAACCAGAGCCAGTATGTACGAGTGCTTCTCTCTTGCTGTTGCCTGCGCCTCAGCCAGACAGAAGTGGTGGGAAAGTAATCCTTGACGCTACCTTCCAGGCCATTGTTGCCGCTTCCTCTTTCCTTCCAAGAAGAGAGCTCAAACCTTCTCGACAGCCACAGAGATGAACCCTTTCCACATTGTCCTTGGACACCTTTCGGACATTTTACCACGCGTCGCCGCCGCCAATATCCTAAGATCCACACTTCCCGAAGGCACATCACAAGGGAAGAAAGGGAAGAAACCTATCGTTCTTGTTCAGGATCAGACTCATAGAGTTTACTCTTCGGTGTGGGCCAAGGTTTGGACCTCGACCTTCCTCTTCCTCCCTGATAAAGTAACAAGCCTGACCTGCCGCATTCGAAACTAGGAGACTGGTTTCGTCCTTGGTATAGGGCTGGGTACTCAGTGGCTTGGTATGAAAAGGAAGAGAGCGGGAGGAGGAACTGGAGGACAAGTCATCAGGAACGTAGAGAGGTTCCGCACCATTAATTTTCCCTCTGTTGAACCCTGCTAATAAGATGAAGAGTAAGAAGAGGAGAACGACAGGAAAGTAGGGAGAGTTGGACGAAAGAGTTTAGAAGAGAGAGAAGCTGGAAAGAGGTGACCATGCTGCTGCAACCTCAAGTGCTTCATCCCCAGTCCTTCTCCTTCTACGATATTCTTTGGCCTTTCTTACTCTTGACATAAAGATATATCTTAGAGCAACGCCCTTACTTTCCTTCGTTGCTTTCCTTCTCCAATGAAGCTCTACACACAGCACCGGAACAAAGAAGAAGAGAAGAGAGACAAAACGAGAGAAGAGAGACAAAAGAAAGAGAGAAGAAGGAAGGGGTGTAATCCTCATTGTTGCTAGAGATAGCGGGAGCCACGTCAGTTCCTTGTCCTTTTCCTACTAACAGACAGACTTGCAAGCACCACTGAGCGCCTCTTTCAACCGACAGGACGATGATGAGAAGAGGATAGTGATGACAGCCTCTGACAGGTCTTTGGTAGGAGAGTGATGTAGAGGCGTTTGTCCTGAAGGCTGCTCTC
>FLMG01001747.1:0-25370 GCA_900088475.1 Hyphochytrium catenoides
GGTTATAGGAGGAAATGAAAGAAGAGTCACCAATCCTTCTCTTCCCACACTCATTAGAGCCGTCGTGTCATCAGACTCCGCTTCGTGTGGCAATGTCATTTCTTCACAGCCTGTACAATTTAACTGGGAGCAGGTTCTCAGCTATCCAGGGTAAGTTCAGAGTCGGATCATTTACGCAGAGCTACCCGTCCACCTGCTACCTAGACTGTCTAGATAGATATCTTCAGGAGTCTTTCTTGCTCGTCTGTAGCCAGAATAGCGTTTTTTGTCAAATCGCTTTCTCTTTGGTCACACCCTCTCACTACTTGCTATTCTTCTCGTTCTTTGTGCATTTCTAGGGGTACTCCCTCTTTCAACTGACATTCGGAGTTTATTTTTTCTTAGAGAGAAGGCACTTGCTCTGGTCTCTTCAACTTCCGACATGACGACAAGTCTTCTGCTGCCTGAGCATACGCTCTTGGCGGGACAGACATACCGCTTCGTACTCTCTGTCAATTATATGGGAGAGCCAGACAAGAACACAGTGCCGGTAACTAGACCAAGCATATCTTCCTCTGTCCAGACCATTCCTTGTGTCCGCAGACATCTAACTTATTCCACTCCTTGTGGCACTCTCAATAGTTAGATGAGTCTGTCAATCTATTCACCTTGCTTTCACTTTTTCTTCCGTGAGTTTGGCCGCTCTTGGCCTTCCAACGAATAGTTATTACTACTACGTTTGAGATTGTCCTTGGTCTCTTGCACGTTCCTGGGGAACTTTGGCTTAAGTGCTGCAACTCTAATCACTGCTGTCCAGATCGAAGTGTCGGTGGACTCTGCTCCACTTTCTCTGGTACCTATCGGTGGTTGGAACCAAACGTCATCCTCGCTTTCTCCTATGAACGTTGGATTAGAGAAGCTAGGCTCTGGGGCCTGGGACGGAATGGGCATCCAGAGCATCGACTGGGTTAGAATAACTCCTTTGTCCTTCCTCCAGCATAGCTACTCTGCTTCTTCTCCCCTTTGCGGCTTACTTGTATGTTGCTTGCTTTTGAGATTCATCTATTTAACGCCTAGACCTGAACCGGACGCTCCTTCTTCTTCTCTGACTGCACTTACCCAACGCTATATGGCCACGATCTTATTAGCTCCATCCTTTTTATTACCGTCTACTTATTCATCGTCGTCTGCTCCTTCATCATCATCTTTCGGCATCGCTTCTACTGGCTCTGACTTTGGACTGCGACCACTTTTAACAGAGTTGTAAGAGCTGCACGTCACCGCTCTGTGACACAATTGAAGTATCCGCCACTTGCATGACTGCAAGCAATAGTCCCCTGACCCTCCCTGCTGCTTCCTCGAAGACAACACTCATCACAATACCCGCCGGGACCCTGAAGGGTAGGAGTCCTGGACTCTTCTAAGTGATATCTTCTTCTGGCCTCCGCTTTCTTTTTATACAATCATCATCTTTCTAACAGTTAATTACCCTCGGGCTGGCGTTCCATCTTTGGCCGCCAGGATGAGGTTCCTTTCCTCGTCCTACAGTTCTCAAAGAATGTACTCATTACTAATGTTGTGCTCAACAGACGGACATACGTACCAGTTTACCATAAACGTGACCTCCCAGTCATATTCATCTGCTTATGTAACGACGATTCAAGTTGCTAGCGAAGCCTTGCCCACCTCCATCTCGCTGCTCCACGCAGGCCTCAAGATTAACGGGTCCGTGCATCAAACAACTATCTTTGCTATAGAATCGAAACTGGTCTTATTACCATGCGTCTGTACCCCATAATCTGGTGGATTTGCTCTCACCTATTCTTTTTCTTTCTTTAGAGACCAGATTATTAGACTACGTACCTCCATCGGCTGGGGGGATGTCGGAGAGCTAGAAGGCACGCAGATGGAATGGAGTGTCTACAAAGGGAAATCCCTTATTTCTCCTCTTCCACAATCTTTCTCTGATGCCCCAAATGCCGCCTTTTTCCTCACACCACTCAATGGCACAAGGCTCTCTTTGGCTCCTGGCCTCCTGTTCCCTGGATCGACGTACACGTTTTCTTTCTCTTTCTCCTCGTCAGGGGGTAAGAGAGGCGCCGCTTCACTCCAGCTTGAGGTTAATGGCGGCCCCCGCTCTGGATCTTTGTCTGTTGTTCCTCAAGAAGGCGTTGCTCTCTTGACATCCTTCCGCCTGGATGCCAGCAACTGGGTGGATGACCTGCAGGATCTTCCATTAAAGTGAGTTGACTCTGTTTCGTTGAAGACCCACTTTGAGCCGCATAGATATGCTTTGCCACTCCTGTATCTCATCACAGCTCACCGCTTGGTCCTGATATAGGTATTCCTTTGGCGCCAAAAGACGAGGAGTCATCCATCCCTTATCAGAGTTTACCATTGGAAACTCGCTAGAGGTAAGAAAATTTGTGCACTGTCACGCGATTCTCAAGCCAGCCCGTGATGCTATTTATTTAGATGATTTGACGGTATCTGCGCTCTTCTCTATGCCTTTATTCTCATGTATATCCTCTCGACCCCTCTCGGACCTTCTGCTTTGATAGACTATCCTTCCGGTTTTTGCTGATGAAGAGTCAGCGGCAGTGGTAATTTCAGATATCTACGGTGCCGAGACAGAAGCGGAGGCTGCAGCGTTCGTTTCCCGTCCATCAGATTGGCAGTCAGCTTTTGACTCCACGTTGTTATCACTGAGCAACCCTGGAAGGTCTACAGGTGAGTGCTCCCGGAAGCGACGCCATTAACTTCCTACCCTTTGGACCTTGTTGCACTTAGTGGGTGCTTATGGATCGTTGCCTATGCAGCCATTAACTATATGACACCCCTTCCTCTTTTCTATCTTCCTACTGCTCATCACTGGAAAACAATCGTCTCCAATGTAGAGAGTATGGTCTCTACACTTCTCACCCTCCAGACGGAATGGGCCCAGAATGTTTCTCCGGACCTGGTTTGCACCGCCGAGAGTACGTAAAAACAGACTTCTTTCTAGCCCCACCCTTTCTTCAACTTTGTAGATGACCTGTTATCGTGGAATCTCCTGCTTTCGGGGAAACGCATTTTTTCTACTCTGGTCAAGTTCTCAATCACCATCCTTTGTTCTCCACTCTGGTATCCTCTCTCCCTCTATCTCGCAGACCAACGTGTCTGCTGCGCCAATCGCGGGACGTTCAAGACCATCTGCTCCCCGCTGAGCCCTGGCTGCGCTCCTAGGTGTCACTGTGATGCTGGAGCTTACGGCAAGAACTGTGCAGAGGATGCAAATGATAGAGACAACAGGTTAGTGCTAAAGGATAAGCAGATTCACCTTTGTGAAGAGTGGGGCTGATTCTTGCCGTACCCTATCTCTCTTCATAGGATTGCAACGCAAGAGCTTCTCCTTTCTTATGTTTTACAGCTCATCGAGAGTCAGCGCGGTCTTGGGGCCGAACTATCATCTCTCTCCCTCGCCTTGGAAACTGAGCTCCTCTGGAGGGTAACCCTAGACTTTACCCACTTGCGCCAAGAGAGCATGGTAAGCACTAGTAAACCCACGAGCTGCACTTAACGAAGACGTCAACCTTTCGTTGGCCCTCCTAACTATTGCATCTTTTCTTCTTCGTCGGGTTCCATATACAGATAAAAATTCTGTCTACTTTAGAGACTGTTCTCAGAGAGGAGCTTGCCGGTTCTCCAGGTATGATATTTGCTTCCTTTCTCTTGGCACCCTCGTCGTCTCTTCTGTCTCTCCTTCCCCACTTGGCTGTAAAGCATTATGGGGTGACGCGAGTGGCTTGACAAACCTCGTTTCGTGCAAAAGATTTCCTCTTGCTGCCCTCCTTTATCATCGTTAATCTTCGTCGAAACTCCTTTGTTCCTTATGTAATGAACCTTCTCTATCCAGGCTTTGTGTCAGCATCACAATCTACGTTGGATAAGCTTCTAGAAGCGGTCAGCAATCTTCTTCGAGGGTTGGACAGTGCTTCAGCATCACAACCCTCGGCTACGACTATTGCAAATCAGATTGCAACTGTGACCACATTGATTGCAAGATTAGCTGTTACAGCCGCGCAGCCCGGGTGAGACTAGAGGCTCCTTTGTGCTTTTCCTTTCTTATTCATCTGTTTTCTACTTGATGGATTGCGCGTGATCTTTATTCATTTTTTTTATATTTCTAGCTCTAGCCATCGCCGAGTGAACATAGCGTCGGCGAAGTCTAACTGTCAGCCTTCCTCGATATTTTGCTAACAAACCTCGCTTCCTTGCTCGGTCTCTACAGAGAAAGGGCGCAGGTACTCTTGAGTGAGAATGTTCAAGTGACCGCAAAGGTTGGGCCCCCGTATTGGCGCTGTGTTGTTTGGATGATTTTCTTATCTTAGCCAAAGTGTTCCTATCGCCATATGAGACAGCTGCTGCTCGTCTTTCTCAACCTGCCTCGCCACTGATGATGGTCCAGTCCTCTCAAACTTTAGCATACCTCTACCATCTGTCTCGTATTACTGACCACGTCGTGATGTTTCCTCGCTGTTTGTCACCGCCATCAAACTTCGGTGCGGGATGTAGGTGGATGTCCTCTCTTCGGTGGCGGGAGATAGAGTCACGGTTCCCTTTCCTGACTGGGACGGGTCCTTCGAGGAGAAGGGTGGCATCATTCTCCCCCACACTCTGACTTCAGACCTCTCCACAACTCTCTCACCTACCTCTGAGGTGATGATCGCCCTGGTGCGCTACACCATGAACCCGTACGCTCCTCTCGCTGCGGTCGCGACCCATAATGGAAGCAAGTAAGTTGAATATTCTTCTAATAGGAAGCTGGCTTCTCTTCGTCGTAACTGAGCAAGAAAGTAGGGGTCGTAGCTTGGTCATTTATCCTGGGACCATCAATACTAAGTTGCCCTTTTCTCCTGTGGTCTTCTTCTGAGCAGCCCCAATATATCAAGCCCTGTTTACACTTTCAAGTTATTGGACAATACCGGAGAGGAGATCCGCCCAACCAATCTCACCTCTCCTGTCATTGCCTACCTTCCAGATCTGGTCGACATCAACTACTACGCGGCCAACAGACCGTTACCTCGATCTGAGTCTTTTTATTGTGAAGAGTATGAGCCCGGAACAAAGAAGGTGCTTTGCCCAGATGGCAATTTTATTACCTATGAGGTGGGAACCGCTGTGAAGTTCGCAGCATAATGAGAGCTCCGTACACTGCGTTTCATGAGAGGGACACAGAGGATGAAGCTCTGAGTGTCACTTCCTCCTTATACTACTCTACCAGCAATATTATCTAGTCGTCTCTCTGCTAGTTTCCATTTCTCACTTCATGTCCTAGCCTTCTACTCGCTCGAAAGATAGGACAGCATTTCCTAACTCCAGGGTACCTTATCGCTCCGCAGTGCACCGGAGAGCCTTACGCTGGAATATTGACATGCGAACTTCAATATGAGAAGGTTGACTGTGCCTATTGGAACGTCTCCCTAGGGGCGTGGCAGAAGACCGGAGATGTTCCAACGGAGATAGACAGTACTAAGAGCGTTTGCCTCTATGATACCTTCGTACCAGGTATGTATATTATGCGCTTGCTTCGCCTTTGTCGTGGGCCTTCTTGCGAAAGCGATTTTAACCCTTTATCATCACACCCGGGTGACCCGACAATTCCTTGTTGCCCAAGATGTGTTGAAGTCACTAGCGTCTTCGTCACGAACTGCCTGTGCTCCAAAGGATATCGTGGCCGATTCTTACTAATTTCACTGTTCACCGTTTCACCAGCTATTGCTGCCCAGCCAACCAACGCTGTGCTGCCCTCAGCATCCGGTCCTGACAACTCCAACGCTCTTGCTGGCCAAAAAACAACTGATAACTCTAATGACCAGGCCATCAACGTGTTCCTGGCACTAGCTTTCTTATGGGGGATACTCCTTCTGTCTCTTCTGTTCATCTTCCTGGGCTGGAGAAGAAGAGATGAGTTGGAGGAGACAAAAAGTACGCTGTATGTGGAAAGCATATCAACCGTTATGACCGCCCGGCTGGACTGCCTGAAACGTGGGAGGAGAGCGACAGACGAGGGGAATGTTACTGGGACGTTTGGAAAGGAGAGTGAGGCATATCTCTTCGCACTATCTGCTGTGTCCAGCCTCTCGCCTGGCCGTCACATCCCGAAAGACACTCTAAACGCCACCATCGATGCCGCTACTGTACGCTTCAAGAGCATGGTGACGACGTTGCAAAGCAGCATGTTTGCTTGGTAAGATACGATGGAAGGAGCACAATTCTGCCCTCAATAAGTATTGCTGAACGGCAGTACAGGGACAATAGTAGGCGATGGGGGCGGTTCAAATTGTCATATGGCTCTTAGAATGGCCCCGCTGTCCTTCTAACTTTCTCTTCTCGTGTCTCGTCTTCTTAGGACCACCAAGGGCTCTCACGTGAGAGAGAGTATTAACCTTCTCTTAAGCGACATACAAACCGTAAGTCCTCAAAGCCTCTCTCTGCCTTGCTTTTTTATTTCGGCGCCAGCACGCTTAACTAGACGTATCGATGCCAGGTCGCAGAGTACCGCTTCCTTGTATCTTTTGCTTTCCAAGAACGCATATTCTCTACCTATGTCATCTCTCTCTGACAACCATTTGATCTGTTCTTAGGCCCCGTCACCAGTGCACCGCTTACTCGTCTTTCTAACCCTGTTGGCTGTGCCGATGCTGGTCACCTCGATTGTGTTCCTTGGTAAGTTATACTCCCGAGCACCCTCCTCTATCGCTCAAGTTAATTCGCATTACAGACGCTCTTTCCGTCATCATCTGCCTCTTCTCCGTTTCCACTACCATCCGCTTGTCCGGGAGTTCACCGTCTTAATAAGATCTCCAATCTCTTCAATGACTCAATGATCCACCCTCACAGCCGCTAATACTGTCAATGCAGGGAGCGGTCGACTAAACCAAAGGATGTTTTTCTACAGCGTCAAAGACGCGGTGCCTGTGCTGATAATGGTTGTGATATTATCCCTGGTCCTCTCCCTTTTCTTCTCGGTACTACTCTCTTTTGGATTTAGACTTGCGACCAAGGCGAAGGTCTCAAAGAAGAGGTAAGCGAGAGGGCCGCTATTATTGATAGCTACCTGCTGGGGAGGAGGTAATTGGTCAAGGGTCCCTTTAGAGTAGTAGCGGGTGACTCCACTCGCATTCTTCTTCTCTCTTGGCCAGAAATATGAGTTACCTCTCGGCAGCGACAAACAACTGTTCTTACCAATGGACCTTGTTCTGATCCTTCATATGCTCTGCAGATACGAAGATTTGGCCATGTTGGACGAGATGGGAGAGATCACTTTGCCTGATGGGTAAGACTGACCGTGCTTGAATATGGAAGATGAATAGCACTCTGACCTGAATATCCCTTTTGTTGGGCACTCTATCTGGCACAGGTCGGATGGCACTATCCGCGGATTGATCTACCTCATGGAGAAGCTTCGCCGCGCAGAGTATAGGCTCCAGGTGGGATAGACTACGAAAGAGGCGGCATAATAATCACTCTTGTGCTTGTTCGCTGTAGACAGCATATGCTGACAACATGATCTCCTCCTGTCTTCTGGTTTACAACTTGATCCGTAAACTTAGATTGCTCTTGAGAGAGCCAAAACAGACGTGCAAGATGATGGAACTCCGCCAGAGTACGTACGGGTGGCCGAGGAGGAGGTAGCTCGGCTGAAAGATTTGGTGGAAGAACAGCGAGGAAAGCTTACGAAGGAGGGCAGAGAAGAACTCAAGAAAGGCGAGAAAAGAAGTCTTGTCATCAATCAGTGCAGGCTTCTCCTCGTACATCCTGTGGACCAGGTATGAGAAGAGTTGGGGTTAACTCTCTGACTTGTCTACAAACGCTCTTACTAGTCAGCTCATTATAGGCCTCATCAACTGATTCCGTTCCTTTCGATCCATCTGCAATCCTCTTGGTTTCCCTCTCGCGTTATTAGGTCCACTACGTCTGTGAGATGGAGAATATCGGCATGCGTTCCCGACTTTTGAAGCTGTTTTTCCTTCACTATGGAGGCCGTACCTCTCTGCCCACGCCACCGTCTTCCTTCCGCCTAATCTGGATGGAGCGGTTAACTATTCTTGGCTTCTTGGTCATCCTTCTATCTGCTACGCTTTGCTCTCTCCTTTTCGGGCTATCTGCAACGTTGACCCCGCAGAATGCATGGTTAGGCTTCAGCATCTTCTGCATCATCCTCAATCTCCTCCTCTTGTCCCCTATCCTCCGATTCTATAGGAGAGGGGCACTTCTCTCCCTCTCTCCTATCCTCTCGCGGGCCACTTGGTTCCAGGCTACTGGAGCTTCTTCCCCAACATCAGGGAAGACCCAGATCATCAAAGGTAGAAAGGTGGAAGTTGAGGCTCTGGAGGATGACGATTTCAATGCAGGTAACGCTTATAAAGGTATACGACTTCCTACCTCTCGTTCTTGAGTTGGCGATATTCTGCTTCTGCTTTCACTATTGATGGGGCAACCTGAGCTCAAGAAGGGTGTAAAGCCTCATTATATCGTCCTTTGAGGTTGACAAAAGACTTTGGTTCACCCTCTGTGTGCTTACTTCTTTTCTAATTTCTCTTCCTTTCCCTTAGCCAATGTTGGTCCCGGTGTTTCAACAGTGGGATTAGCAGGTGAGACGAGCAAGATCGCACGAGACAACAAGAGCAACCAGGGTGAGTCCAGCTCTGTCTATAGATATATGAATCTAGAGTTTTACCCTTATGATAAGTGTCGCAGACGGTCTCTACACTCTCGGTTAGATCAAAGAGATACTGACTTACTTGACACACAACAGGTACCGGGTCATCTGGCAAGCTGGAAGATCTTTCTGAAGGGAAAGATAAGGAAGGGAGCGGAGAAGACGGCACGAGACTTGAAGACCTCGATGACCGGAGAGGTTCTATCATAAAGGGAATTGCCAGCAATATGCGCCGAAGGAGCCAGCTCTTCCTTGCCCGAAGAGGCATCATCAAAATAGAGGAGGAAGACCGCGTCGAAGAGAGACCGACACCTCGGCGGCGAGAACCACGGTACGGCAACAAGGTGCCTGCATCGGAGAGCCAGAACCCAAATGCCCACCACCACAAGGATGGTGAAAGGGATAGAGGCAGTGATGCAGACCAGGAAGTCGGTGCCTTCAGCTCCTCTTCAAGAGAGTTGGGGGCCACTGTGGTATCTATTGGCAGTCCAGAGGGAACCGCACCTGCATCGACGCAGCAGGGCAAAGTAGCTGCTGTTTCGGTGCCCACCACCACACATGGAACGCCTTTGAAGACCAGGAATCCAAAGAAGCTTAGCCAGTGGTTCTAAGGCACCGTGTTTCTTAATAAGCCTGTCTTCTTCTAGTAGACGGGGAAGCCCTCCGTTTGCAGCAGTGCTTTTTAGGAGATCTATCTGTTCGTTTTATAAATGTATGGTACGCAGCCTTCAATATCCTTCTTTATAAAAATACATATCGCCATCAGTGGGGCGTCTCCTCTTCCTCCACAACGGTCTAAGTACGTGTCACACTGCAATAATAACAACAGCTAGACGAACGGACGAGGATCCGGTTGGAAGACTTATAAGGGCCCACCCTAAAGATCAGAAGCCTACCTTTCTTACCTACTACCCGACGAGCCGACCCCACTGCTGCTCCCAACAGTCCTTCCGCGTTTGCGTAGTCGAATCCCATGGATCCGAGAAAGCCACCATCCTCGTTTGGCTAGCCGATCCCATGGAACCTTGAAGTCATCCGGCCTTCATTGTAATACCTTGGCGCTTGCTCAGCCCCAACCCTCAGATCCCTTCTGCCTCCTTGGCTTCAAAGCTTCACATGTAACGACACAATCCTAAAATGATAACCAAGGGGCACAGTTTAGAAGTGATTACTGACTGGGACAGTAACGGATGTGGGCTTTAGATCTTGAAAGGGCAGCAACAGCACTCAACAGTGTAGAAATGATGCCTTGTCATGGGACTAACCCTGACCCACCCTTGTGTGGGACTTGATGGTGGTGCGTGAATGTGATCCTTGATCCGCCCAACCTGAAGAGATAGCCAAGCAAGCTGATGGAATAGGCCATCTGCTGAGGAAGGAGAGGTGATAGGTAGGGCCAGCAAGCTGCTGAGAGCTTGGGATGGCTCTGATGGAGCTGATGACCAAATGAAGGTCGGATCGTCGTAGCGAAGGAGAGAAGATGGCCCTAGGGCAAGGTGGCCGACAGGACGTCCAAGAACGACGGTAGTAACAAAGAGTACCGTAACATAGAGCACTACTGGCGATCTCCATAGGACTCACTACACTGGCCGTTTGGACGTACTTGCTGCTCAAACAAGAGAAACATGGACCCAACAGGCAGGAGGAGGAGCTCGAGGTGCTCGACACCCCTTGGGTCCATCTACAGCGAAGAAGGTAATTCTAGCGGGTGTCTTGGAGCCAAGGGCATGCTTAAGGAGACGACTTTGGGCTTCACGATACGTTCTATCGCCGATTTTGATCGCCAATCCTCTCAAAGCCACTGGTCTTCGTGGTCGTGTTGCAGTCTTAGTCTTGCCCTTTGTCGCAGCTCTATAAACTAACCGTTCGTCCTACATCATCTGTCACAGAAATGGAGTTTCTTTCAAAAGAGATGGACCGCATAGAGGTAACAGAAACCTTCAGGACGCCACGACTTACAGGACAGGAATCAAATAACCAAGCTGGGGATGCCTCCATAGAAGGCGCTTGGGGACAGAAGAAGGCACCTCTGGCCTCAATCTCAGAGGTGCGGCGCAAAGCCCCATTTGCGCGATTCTTATTTTGTTTCTCCCTGTGCCCTCTATATGAAGCCCATTCGGCGTACTCACCATTCCCTTCTTGAGACAACCACTTCGGCTTTTCCTAACACTGGAATGTAATTGTTTCGTTCTCTCTCAGTTCTTGGCAGCCGTGCAGACTGGGGATACCAAGCGGGCCTTTGAACTGCTTCGAATAGGTAAGGTAAAAAGATGCCTAGAAGTGCATTTATCTCGAGCGGAACGATTCACCTCCTGGTCTCAACAGTGAGACGTAGCGAGCCAGACAATGACACTCTGAGAGAATATGAAGAGGTGTTAACAGTGAAGCTCAAGTTGGGTACGTATTTGTCTTAACTCTTAGTGGCACGTGGTTTTGTGTGTCCTCCTTTGGCGCAAAGACCGCTCGAAATCCTTTTGGACACAATGGCCAACGTTGATCTTCTTTATCACCCGTTTGTCGTTACCATTTTGTCTCCAAACAGAGCTGCGAGAAGGCAAGCAGCTGGTAGCAGAGGATGCTCTTGAGTCGAGTGATGATGACGAGGCGGATGAACAGGCGGACGATGAAGGAGTAAATAATGGGGAAGACGACGAGTACCGTTCAAGCACTGATAGAGAAAGCGACAACAGCGAAGAGGAATCGCAGCGTGGAGAAGAGGAAGATGAGGCGGAATAGGTATAGAGAAAACTTTATGACAATATTATGACAGAACGATTCGTATGATGGAACAGAAAGATCAAGGGGAAAGAGAAGGGAGCCATTCAGGAGAACAACAGATTGTAGGGTGCGACTGTGTATATCTTCTAAGGGCATTCAAAGTGAAAGAAGAGGACCTCTGACAGCGGATGGACCAAAGCACCTCGCGTCCTTCGTGATTGAGGTGGCAGATTTGGTTGTGAAGCTTTTCTTGTTGATGTGCAATCAGACAGCAGAATGAGATTTATGAGCTCGAGCAGAGCTCGATAGGCAAATGATCGTAAGGTGTATTTTAAAACCGTAACTATGCAAAGCTACGAAATGGATATGCAAGAGAAAGAGAGCACACAGTCTTACACTCTGAAAAGTAAGAGAAAGAGAAATAAAAAGAGAGTGATAGAAGCTCATCGAACATCACCAAGAGATTAGTCGTTCAAGAGAAGAGATCGGCAATAAGTTGAATGTCACAAGAGGAATAAAGCAGAAGAGCAGTCCTTGTCATACAGACCCAAAGCAAAAAACGGGTTCCGACCACCCTTCTCCAGGAATACTGTCTACCTTCTTTCGTCTCCTACACGTCGTTGAAAGTCGCTGGAGGTACAGACTTTGTCAAGGTACCAGCCAGCATATCCGTAGTAGGGATACGTATCGCTAACAGATCTCCTTCATGCTATAGCGTTCCCGGATGAAGTGGAACTTGATGTCAATGTGCTTTGAGCTTTGCCGCCTTCTACTAACTGTCGAAGGCCATAATACCAGTTGCTGCGCAGCCATAGCAGCTGCAATAATACTGCGCTTCGGTGGAGGAGACCGAAACTGTGCCCTGCTTACGGCTACTAAGCCAAGAATCGCAGAGCCATTTAGGAGGAAAGAAGCGCCAGAAGTAGACATCATTTGCACATCGCTTGCCCACGAAGAGTCGTTAGCTTGATTATTCTAGGCATTGCCCGATGAAGATTCTTGGAAGACGCTACCATGGCCACTAGTGGCCTATAGGTATCTAAGGACCTGTTTTGCTGCGTCCCAAAGTTCAGTAGAGCACTCTGCTAGACAGCGACTAAGTAGGTCAACTGTGTAAGCCAAGTCAGGTGGTGCGACGTTCATTAGAAGAGAAGAGAAACCACTAAACTCTGTATGTTCATCAGTGCATCCAGGAGAAAGAAGTAGGAGAGAAATCCTGGAGACAATGGAAAAGTTTGCAGCCTTGCATAGTTCTATCTTGAATTGCTCAAGAGGGTTAAAGCGGAACCTACTGTGGCAAATGGTGAGTATTCTCTGGTTCCGATCGCCGAGGATCTCGAGAACCGAGTAGGATCGAGTATTCTCTAGGCAAATAATGTCCAACCGACCGGCAAGGCTGAGACCCGAAGTCATTTGCGAACTTGATGATGGAGGCAGCCAATAAATGTCATCGAGATGACCAATAGATCACTTGTCCATCCTCTGGACGTCGAGTACAGAGACAAGGACCTGTCTGCGCTTGGTCAAACCCGTGTTTGGACAGGAATGAATGAAAGACCTGGTTCCATGCTCCGGACGCCTGTGCAGGCGGCCGATGCTCATCTTTAGCCGGCAGACAAGGGTTTTTGACCTCGGGGCCGCAAAACGAGGTGGCTGACGCGTGTAGGTCTCTTCGCAGAATGCCCTCTGATAGCGCAGGGATACACCCCAAAAGCAGGAATCGCTGTGGGGAGACTACCTCTCCTATCGCAAAGCACACCAGCATACGCTTGCTGCTCTTCTAGCTGAACGAAGCATCTAGAGATCTTGTACTATGATGTGCAAATAGTACTCCTCAATGGCATTGTTTTGTCAATCCTTGCGCTACCAGATGGCATTCCTCAATGGCAGAATTGATGAAGAGATCCATAGATCTACATGCGCCAGCGGAAAAGGTCTTGCGTCCCCTGGTTCAAGAGGGTCTAGGCTGCAGACTGAAGAGTAGCACCTACGGGCTGAAGCAGAAGTTTAGAGCATGGCAGCTTCTTCATACATTCTTGGAAGACCAAGTTTCATTCATTCCAGCAAGAGCAATATTCTAGAGGACATAGAAAAGAAGAAGGTAGGACGAGGAAAAAGAACATGAGTATCTTGCCATAGAGAGCCCCGAAGAAAAAGGGTCCTCAGCATTCGCACGTGGGCCTCTTGGATCAGCAGAGATGTCAGGAGCTGCCAGAGTCAGAAGATGGATAGATCACGGGGTTTCCTCAGGCATAGTGTCTTTCAAAGAGATATCGAAGGCAGGCAACACTCGCCAAGGGAGCAATTCTTCCCTCGTCATCGCGCATGGCAACGTCCACGATTAGCGTGGCGATTTACACTGTCTCTCTTGTGAAGCCTGCCTCTATGAACTTCTGAGCACATCCCGCTTGATCAGTTAGTTTGATCTTCTCCGGTCCAGCTTTGTCAACCTATATAGCTCTACTTTGGCGCCCGTCTTCATGGAAGGCGCAGGCTCATCCAGCGCGGTCTCTGACCTTTGAAGCTTTAGAAAGAACTTCTGACTCTTGTCGAGGATCCTCAAAGTACCACACACTCGCTGTAACTCCAAGACATAAAATCAGACCACCCCCAGGACCAAGAAACCTTCCTGAAACCTTGCGCTGTGGTAATTCCCTAGTATTTATACAGAGAAACTCTATAATTTCACGTCGGTTGCTAGAAATATTGCAGCTCAGGCGGCATGCAGGTGCCGCGGCTGTGATAAAAATGGATACTGTACTGGGCGGTGCTGGAGGATAATCCGGTCCTCATCAGCTGTTAGAGGCTCCAGCGTCCTCGACATTCGAACGTGGAGACTGGAGATCAACACAGCGAAGGAGAGTGGGAGCAGGTCTCGCCTTCAGCCAACTTCTTTCAGACTCTACTTTACTCTCGGAGATCTGTGGCTGTTTCCAAGGAACCTAAGAGACTCCTTTGCGTCAAGTTCGTGAGACATGTACGGGCAGCCTGCGGGGTATGAAGCCCCGCCTGGCAGCTACGGCGGACAGCAGCCACAGGGCTATGACCCGTATTCACAGGGTCAGCAATACGCAGACTATGGCGCTCCGGCAGGAGTTCCAGGGCAGCCTGCTGGTCCGGTTGGAGCAGCTCCTGGAGCAGGCATATCAGGAGGTTATTCGGATGGGTATGGAGCCGGCATGATGCCCTCTCCATATCCCACTCCTCCGCTACAGTGGGACTTTCACGCATTAGAAGCTCGAGATGGCGTCAGATTTTCCTGGAATGTCTGGCCGACTACCAGGCTGGAAGAGAAGAGGATTGTGGTACCTCTAGGGTGCATGTACACACCTTTGAAGCAGATCGAGGGCATGCCTCCTGCGCTTGAGTATGAGCCAATTCACTGCAAATCCTGCGCCGCAGTCCTGAACCCGTACGCACTTGTGGACCATGCCTCTAAGTTCTGGACCTGCCCCTTCTGTACCACGCGGAACCACTTCCCCCCACATTACGCGGAGAACATTAGTGAGGTCAACCTTCCAGCTGAGCTTATTCCCCAGTATACGACGATAGAGTATGAGGTCCCCCACCGAGCTGCGATGCCTCCCGTCTTTCTCTTTGTCTTGGACGTGGCCATTAGTGAGGATGAACTTACTGAGCTGAAGGATTCGCTGCAACAGACGCTAAACCTGATCCCTGATAATTCGATTGTGGGACTCATTACCTTTGGAGCCCACGCCTCTCTGTACGAGCTAGGCTATGGAGATTTCAATCGTGCCTTCACCTTTAATGGGAAAAAGAACTATACCAAGCAGAACATACAAGAAATCTTAGGCCTAACATCAGGGAATAGAGCTGCGATGGGAGCAGCAGGGCAGGGCTACAATGCAGCATCTCGATACCTTGTTCCCGTCTCAGAGTGCAGCTTCACTCTCGAGTCCATCATTGAGGGTCTTCATAAAGATCCGTGGCCTATCCCTGCTGGTCAGAGAGCACAAAGATGCACTGGAGTGGCTCTCTCCGTTGCTGTAGGTCTGCTAGAAGCCACACTTCCTGGCTATGGAGCACGGATCATGACCTTCGTCGGCGGTCCCCCCACCGTAGGTCCAGGGTTGGTAGTCTCAGTGGACAAGAAGGAGGAACTGCGGTCGCACACAGATCTTCAGAAGGGTAACGCTGTTCACTACGAAGCTGCAGCTAAATATTACACTGAACTGGCAAATCGCTGCGTCCTTTCCGCACACGTAGTGGACATCTTTGCTTGCTCATTGGATCAGATTGGGCTGTTGGAAATGGGCGCTTGTGCGGAAAAGACGGGCGGGCTGATGGTGCTGGCTGATCTGTTTAGCCAGTCTGTCTTTAAAGAGAGCTTCAGAAGAGTCTTCACGCGCTTTGCTGAAGATGCTTATCCGTGTGATGCTGGCCATCTTACGATGGGCTTCGCAGCGCAGACGGAGGTCTTTGTTACCAAGGAATATAAGATCTGTGGTGCCATTGGACCCTGTTCCTCGCTGAACAAGAAAGGGAGTAACATCGCAGAGACTGAGATCGGCATGTCGGGTACAAATACATGGGTCTTCGGCGGGATTGACCCTTCCTCGACGCTGGCCGTCTACTTTGAGATAGCAGGTAATAGCCAAAATCCGACACCAGCGCAGACCGGCCGGCCGCGTTATACGCAGTTTGTTACCAAGTACCAGCATTCAAGCGGTAAGTACCGGGTCCGCGTCACCACGGTCTGCGGCTTCTGGCACGGCGATCCAAGTGATGTGTCAGCGCTTGCGCGAGGGTTTGATCAGGATGCTGCTGCCGTCCTCATGGCCCGCATTGCAGTTTATAGGGCGAATACCTCAGGGGAGGTCGGGGAAATTATCCGCTGGCTGGACCGTTCCCTCATTCGCCTAGGAGCGCGGTTTGCAGACTATCGAAAGGACGATCCATCTTCGTTCCGTTTGTCTCCTGAATTCTCTATTTATCCTCAGTTCATGTTTCATCTCCGTAGATCGCCTTTCCTTCAGGTCTTTGGTTATAGTCCAGACGAGGTGACCTACTATCGCTCTACCCTCGTGAGAGAGAGCACAACAAACTCTCTTGTGATGATCCAGCCCTCTCTTCTCTCTTATTCCTTCTCTGGACCTCCGACCCCAGTTTTATTGGATGCCACCAGCGTCAGAAATGACACAATCTTACTCCTGGACACATTTTTCCATGTCGTTGTGTTCCACGGAGAGACAATCGCAGCCTGGAGGGACCAGAAGTACCAGGACAATCCTGAGCATGAGCACTTCAAGAACTTGCTAGAGGCGCCACAGAACGATGCACAGATGATTATGAGTTTTAGGTTCCCGGTGCCAAGGTAAGAAATAGAGTAGAGATCAAAGAGCGTAGGGTAGCAGAAAAGAGAGAAGGAGAGGAGGGAGCCATGGGCTAGCCTTTCAATCCACGTATATTTTGGACGAGGACCATAGCTATCTTGGGAGAGGAGCACCTCCGCTACGGGCTTCATCTCAGAGTTGTCGACGCAAGAGTAACATAGCACAAATTCAAAGATCTAACATAGCACAAACTCAAAGATTTAAGGCGCTCTGCTACGTCTGTCAAGATGTAGTACACTGACCACTTCCTGCGTCTCGCTGCCTCTTGTCTTAGGTATATTGAGTGCGACCAGCACAAGTCTCAGGCGCGCTTCTTGATGGCCAAGCTGAATCCCTCAGTGACTCATAACACAATGGATGGGCCAGGAGAAGTCATTTTCACGGATGATGTCAGCTTGAAGGTCTTTATGGAACATCTCATGAAGCTTTCGGTACAGTCTAACTAAAGGATTCTCAAAGAACAGACCTAAACATTAAACAGGATGATGATTGGCATTGATCTGCAGCATTGGAGCCATGTTATGGCTCACTCCTTACCTCACTTGCCTCCATCGCTTCGTCTCTCTCGAGGGTTGCCTTTTTCTCTCTTCTTTCAAGCCTAACTAGAGGGACAAGTTCCTTGGATGATATTACACCTAGGAAGGAGAGTCCAACGCGCTCCTTAAAACGCAAGTGTCTTGCTCCACCTGTCTACTATATATCTACTTTCTCTCCCTTGTTGTCGGCGTGTGCTTTTCTCTCTCTCTTCAGAAAAAGGAGTCGACTCCATGGAAAGGGTATGATTTCATCTCTTTTTATATCTTTGTTCATTGATTATGATTCCAAAGATTAACGTGAGGCGAGCCCAAGGTGAGGTCCCAGCAAGGAAATGATGACCAGAAGGATCTGCTAGACCGTCTCACAGCCAACCATCGCAATCCTTTTGAACAAGTTTGACGGTCACCTGACCTTGAAGGCCCGTGCCGATTTGTCCGCCTTCCTCAGTGATCTGGCCACCCCTTGTCTGGCACCGTTCTTATCCAGATAATCAAATTGGCCCTGACGTGCTCAAGCAAGAGTTCATTCTTCCTCCACCTAATTGTGGCCATGCATTGTGGTCATGAACGCCTTGATCTCCTCTTTCTCTGCTTCTTTTCTTTTCTTGTCCCACTTGAGCATGGTCCCCATGATTTCTATTACTCTGTCACTCGCAGCTTCGGCAGCTTCCGAGTCCAAGAAAGCAAGTCTTGTTCTCCTTGCCAAAACATCCAGAGCCTTGAGGGCATACTCGTGCTTGACAGAGAAAACAACCTCCTCCTCCAGGAAGGGATACTATGTTCGATTGTAAGAGTGATCAAGAGCCGAGAGTCACAGAGAGGGTAAGCAAGCAGCAGGTCAGAGAGTTCGTATGGCAAGCATGGAGACAGATGAAGGACAGATCTTCGAAGGAAACAGAGCTCAAGGTGCATCGACCAAGGAGAAGCGCAAAGAGGGTGATCTAAGTGACCGCACGGCCCTACAGATGAACACTTTTTGAAGACGTCTTTACCTTGGAGAGTAATCGATGTGGATGCTCTCCAGCCTTTCTGTTCAGAAAGCCTTTTTTGTTGATCTCCGCAATCTGCAGAGCCCTCGTTCCATAGTTCTTCATCAAGTGGATGGCCACATCCTTGTCGAACCCATATTTCTACGCCGAGAGGGACAGGTCTTAGAGGTCAGGGTTGGGGTGGGAGGAGATTCAAAGAAGTGGAGCTAGAAATGCCAGCGATAGTGATGAGAATTCAATACGAGGTCATGGCCTTGGAACAGCGTCGAAATAGGTGGACCTGTCCACTTGAAGGACAATATCTTAGAGCTACTCAGATGCTCAGCGAGAAAATGGAAGAGTAAACTCCAAGGACCAGTCGCAGATTAAATGAAGGCGCATGCCTTAGGGACTGTCCACCACTTAGAGCGAGGATCCACTGGTCAATAATGTTACCTCTCTCAAAGTGACAGTGATCACGTCAAACTTCTTCATGCAGACCTCGCCTAGCCTGTCGGCGCCGATCATCTTCATTTGCTTCGTAGCGCTGGGCAGCGCCTTCAAACGTAGAGGAGTCCCTTCTACTTCAACCGCGCGGTCCAGAGTGTCTTGTGCCATTCTAAGCCGAGAAGACAAAGTTTGAGCTTATCCAGTGCGAAGATCAGTACCTCTACCTCTCTTACCTCCTGAAGGTGGTCCACTTCCCTCCAGCCACGGTCACCAAGCCAGAGTTTGATATCTCGATAACATGATCACGGGGGAGCTTGCTAGTAGGCTCGCCCAAATGCTTCGGATCTCTTGCCAGCGGCCGCAATCCTGACCAGGCCGAACGAACCTATAACAGTAAGAAGAGGTGCAGAGACATGAAGACGACAAGAGCCACAATTAGAGGTCGAACGTACAGGGAAGAGCCCGCATTGAAGAGATAAAAGAAAGAACAGAGCGAGTCCGAGCTTGTTCACTGAGGCCAACAGTCAAGAATGAAATAAGGACGATGACCTAGTCTACAAACGACTAAGTGATCAGCACACAGGTGGTCCTAACAGCGAACCTCCCTTTTTGCGGCCCACATTCTCATAGTCTCTCTCTCCCCATCTCCCCTTTTCTTTTCCTCTTTCCTCTATATCTCTCTCTTTCCCAGTCTTCCTCTCTCTCTCTCCGACCCTCCTTTCCGTCTCGTTATGTCTCTCTTTAACATGCTCCCTACGCCGCTGCTTTAAAGACTGCCAGTTCTGTCCTTTACCTGGTCTCTGTGCACCGTCTTGTCGAGATAGCGGTTTGCTTCCTCAATGATGAAGTCTACCTCCTTCTTGGTCGGTGCGGGCTGCATCGTTATCTCGCTCTCAGAGTCAGTCGTTCCAGCTAACGTCATGCCATGCCAAGGAAGGAAGAACTGTTGACATCCAGAGCGAGCAACACGTTAAGAGCAGCCCAAGAACGATAATACAGCCAGAGCCGTAGAAAGTATCTATAATTCCTGATATAAGAGCTAGGCTAACCCACGAAGGGGCGAGTGCGACATAGAGAAGGAAAACCAAAGAGCGGGCAGAGAAGTAGAGGAGGCAAGGGAGAACGCTAGCGATCAACTAGCCGAGAAGGAGTCATCATGCGGTCACACACCAGAACTCTTCCGTCCTTGGTCTTTGGTACAATAAGACCCATGTTGTCTGGGCAATAGTGGTCTGGAAGCACCACATGAACTCCTGCGGCGGGCACGATAAGGTTGATCGCGTTCGGGTCGTCCATCTTCCTGAGAGAATCTATGAAGAGGAGGAGAAACAGTAAGCACCCCTAAGCCAAAGGACTTCCATGTCATCAAAGGACAGAGGAGTGACCAGCGGAAGTAGGTAAAGCAAGCAGAGCGAATTTATGTATCCATGTGGCAAGATGCGCAGAATATGAAGACAAGCGAAGATCGTCGTTGGGACAGAGAGCACAAAAGCAATCCACGCACCACTAAAGGGCCCTGTAGCGTTGATGACAACCTCCGCTTCTATATCCCATTCCTCGCCGGTCATGTTATCCTTCACTCGAGCTCCTTTCAACCTTCCTTCATTGTTCTTTAGTATCTGCACTACTTCCACTCTGTTAGCGACTGCAGCGCCAGCCTGCGCTGCGGTCAATGCAATGGAAATCCCCATCCGCGTATCATTCATCTAGGTAGGAAGAGCAAGTCAGGCCACGTTTTGGAACAGATTCGCACAGTCTGTCGAGAACGTAGTAGACGAGCCTGGGTCATGAAGAGTGGTGCACTGTAGAAAGCCGGGTGCATGAGCAGTCCCTCTCAGGGCTCTCTTTCACTCTTCTATTTTAAGAAGCTGGTGATTCCTACCTGTCCATCATAGTAGACGATTGCTCCCTTGAGCTTCTCCTGCTTCAGCATAGGGAACTGGTAGATCGCTTCCGCCGGTGAGATGTAGTGGCTTGCAGGTACGCTGCTCTTCTGACCAGCTATCAAGTCGTACACTTTCGCTCCAGCCCACATGTAAGGGAGCTGCAGGACCATGCGCACAAAAATGGTAAGACTTAGGAAGCCAAATGTGAAGGTAAGACTAGAGAGCCTACAGAATAGGCTCGCAATGAGCGACATTGTTCGAAATTCAACACGAGAAGACCAAAACACGGTAGCAGACGAAAGCATCGACTAAGGGTAGGATAGAGAGGAGCCAGAGATGGGTAGCATCAAATGAAAAAAAACAGACTACAGTGATATCTAATCAGCCGATGTGAGAGGCCAGCAGCATCTCTGTAAGGAAGAGGAGAGAGAATGACTTAGGCTCTAGGGCAAGAAGGAGTAGCACAGACGGAAAGGCCACCTCACCTCCCACCAAGTGTAAATAGGGATCATGATCGGCAAGGGTCTAAAGAGAGGGCAGGGCGGTTAGTGTTTGAATGACCAGGCCAGTGAGGAGACCGTAAGGGAACGATGTGAGGACAGATTAGCGGGAGTTGTAGAGTGAGAAAAGAGAGATAAAAAGAGAGGAGAAAGAGGTGAGACCGGAAAGTACTGCGGCTATTGCAGACGACGAGATGGGAAGTTAGCTTCACTTTATCACTCTCTTCTCTGCCGCTACCTGTTCATGTATGGAGCAGCGTTAAGCATGTAAGATCTTTCCTCTAAGGCCTCATCCACCAGCTTATAGGCACCATAGTCCAGCTTCATGAACGCAGTTTCCAAGTATCTGATTCCTGACAGTAAAGAAGACAAACGAAGACTGAGCAGCTATGAAGAGGGACAAGAAACGGCGGTACCCACACGTGAGACAAGAAGAATCCAGATCAGAAGGATGAGAGGGCAGCGGATGTGCTCCTGCGCATACTCTATAGACGTCTGACTAGATAAGGAAAGCCATGGGCGACGAAGTGTCCGCAACGCAATGTCAAGGAGAGAAAGTAAGACGCGGAAAGAAGAAACATTAGGATGCAAAGCGCAGTACGAGTAGGCGCCAACCTCCATGAATGAGCTTGGTAGAACGTCCAGACGTTCCTGCACAAAAGTCATCTCTCTCTACTAGCGCAGCCTTAAGACCGCGTGAAGCGGCATCCAGGGCACAGCCTGTCCCAGTAGCTCCACCTCCCACAATGAGGACGTCAAATTTCTCTTTCTTAAGCCTCTCCAGCACGGACGACCTAGATGGAGCTGAGGCAGAGGAGAGAGTAAGCTAACTAGCGTGAGGTGGCTGGAGATCATTCATTGCCTGACATAGAGAAAGGAGGACTTCTTCCAAAACAACGCAGCTGTCAGGGTTATAGAGATAAGCAGAAGAATATATCAACTAGATCTGCAAGAAAGCAGAGGAAGAAAGAAAGAAAGAGAGAGAGAGAGAGAGAGAGAGAGAGAGAGAAAGACGGAGAGAGAGACAGAAAGAGAAAAGATGGCGGCGCGACGAACGGTCCGAGGAAATGCGGATACGAATAACGATAAGTGAAGGGAAAAGGCAAATAAGAAAGAGATAGGCGTCTTTAAACGGATAACCTGTCCACGGCTGGATGATGGCTTGGCCTTCCCTGCGGTGCATCGAGGCGAGAGAAGAGAAAGCGAAAGGTCATAAGGTATTATCTCCGACATCCAAGCTGCTCTTTGCAATTTACCCTAGAATCTGTGGAGCGAGCTCGTCTGGGTGCGCGGCCTTTGCACGAGCTCTGTCGTTAGCCGAGGCGACGCCAGCGAGTAAGCCGCCTCCAGTGGCGGTCAGTAGCACCGGACGAATTCTGCGATACATGGCGAAGTGCGGGTGGAAGCTTTCTCCAAAAGTACGGCTTCCAATGTGATACTGAAGCTACCAACTCAGCTGATGAACACCTGGCAGGCGGGCGAATGTCTCAAAGCTCAGAGTCTCTTCTTACAGCGCCGATGGGAGGGCGAGGAGAGCAGCAACAATCCATGTCCCCGCAAGAGTTCCAGGAGATTTTGGTGCAGCGTGAAACGATCTCTTTGCCCAAAATCTGTTGAGGCAACCAACCTCGGCACTTTTGGAGCTTTGCATTTGTGATAGAAACTACTGCGATCAGGAACAATCTAATGTATTCTTTCCAATATTCTTCAACTTCCTGAAACTATCCTAAAGCCTCAGTTTATACATAGAGAAGCTGCTTCGTCATTTATTTCATTCCGAAGTCTATGAAACTTCCTTTCTGGCGGTATTCTGATTGCGAATGACTAGCGCTCGAGGCAGAGATTCAATCATTGGGAAGGTCAAAATCTCTGCCGGAGGCTGGAGTGTCACTCTTCAACTTCACCAGGCAGCAGCGGCACCACCGCCATCAGCAGCGGGGCTAGGAAGCCTCCTAGGCTGCCCTCCACGAGCATTCTCCGGCTAACCCTCAGCTCGCCAACAGTTATAGTCAGGGGAGAATAACGACGGAGTAGCTTGACGTGCAGTGAGGCTATAGAGCGTGGTCTGGTTGCTCACTAATCAATGTCAGCACTGTTTCTCCATTTATGCGCCAGCTGTGACAAGGGCCTGTGAAGCCAGCTTTGGTGGGAGGCCCTAGTTGAGGACCTTTGTAGACATGCATTTAGGGTCGATCAGACTTGCGGCGATGCTGGGCCTTTCGCGCACAGCGTTAGCTTCTTCCCCCGTCTCTTCTCTAACCCCAAGCATAGCGTCCTTTCCAGCAGTATCTTAGTCTCAAAGCTCCCAGATGTGCTTTCTCACCATCTCTTAGGGCTCGTTTGACTGTCCGAACGCATCGTTTACCTATCCCGCCCTCCTAACACTATAACTTTTCGCTTCATAATTCTACCTATCGGATGCTTGACTGAGGGACAGCAGCGCTACCCTGGAAAGGGAAAGAAGTTGGCTTACCAGGGAGGGCGAGTCCCTCCCAATATAAGCTCTGGTGCTATGAAATCACTCTGCGTGGCACCTCCTACAATCTCTCGAACTCAAGCCATGGCAGAAGAGCTTCAACTAAGCGCTTAGCGATTCAGACTTAAGCGAGCACCACTGGCAACCTTCTTTGAGTACACAGCCGGACTAGTTAGATTAGAAGGCAAACTTCTTGTCAATGATTTAGTGGATGGGTTTCCAAAGGAGAGACGTGAACCGACGATGTGCTCTGGGACGTAAGGATCGCTATCAGCCCCGAAACGTCGTGGTGACACCCAAACCGGGCGGACGGTCACTTCTTCAAGCCTTGTGGTCGGTGTCGTCCACAACAGCTGCGCAGGGTTTACTACATGCGCATCAGAGCCTTTTTCAAAGGCAACGTTCAAACAGAGGAAGCGCCCTAGAGGATAGCGGTATCTAAGGTTTATAGCTAACCCTCGGGCTCGTAAGCGCACCGAAGTCGTTGAAGCTAGTAGGGACAGCTGGAACATCCGGCAACCCCTGCCCCACGTCCCGGTCCTTTCTCAGCGTGAGCTGCTATGCATTTTCTTCACTGATTATTGAGTTGCTACGCACGACCGGCGGGTTATACTATTGGCGTCGTGATTATAGAAGCAAGACCTGACATGAAGGCGGAGAAACGGTCTCGCCATACCAGCGGCGCCGCTAGTACTGCCTTACTACACAGCGTGTCTTGTTATGCCGTCAAGAGCAGAGCAGCCAACATCTCCTGCACTACCAGCGCACACTCACTTCCGAGTGATGAGGGGCAGAAAGACGGAGCTTTTTCTCCTTTGCTGCACATTCGTCTTGCTTGCCTTCCTCGATGAGCAGCAGTCGCTACCCTGCTGCTGCTGCTGCGCCCGCTACATTCTCTACTGCGGCGTCAACGAGGAAGAATTTGACGGGATGATGGTAATTTTTTAGCTAGAAAGGTGGTGGCATATCATCGCAGATCATTGCCCTATGACCTAGAATCATCAGACCTACTTGGCGATGAGTTATTGAGTCAGCAAATGGTGATGACTCCTTGCTGCTACTGCACCTTACTAGCTCTACTATCTGTTGATGATGACTCCTTGCTACGGCACCTGAAGTAGCTCCTTTATCTGTCACGTCGTCATCATCAAGAACCCAGCAAGTGGTCTGCTGCTCGCTTGCGTTTTCTTGGTGTTGTGTACACCGAAAGATGATGATGGGGCCGCTGATGATAGTCAGTCGCTCCTGTCCTACGAGTGCTAATAGAACATCTGAGATAGTACGAAGAATCAACTGCAACGAAGGAGACGACGTAGTAGTAGGACAGCCTTGCAGAAGACGCTGTCGTGATGCGAAGGTGGTATGACATCGATAGAACAAGTGCGAGACCCAAGCAAGGAAGTGTAGGGCCAACAATGGTGATGAATAAATGACGCCAGTGCGCCAGTGAGAATGTAATGACGATCGATGATTGAGCCAAGATGAAGGTGATCGGGGCAGCAGCAGCAGCAGCAGGGATTGAGCTGCCATGTGGATGTAGGGCAACTGATGGGCGCCAGCAGCGGCGGCGGGCGGGAAGAAGAAAGGTAAGACTGAGGAGAGCGAGGAGGATGGCAGAAGAAGAATAAAACCCTTCAAACCGCATCATTCTGTATCTTATTACTATGACTACTCTCATTTGTCTACTTCTGCTACCCATTGTATAGTTATTACTCCGACCCCCGTCTCACTAACAAACACTCGCACACCGCTGAAACAGTACTATTACTACCAAACATGATGGTGCCCCCCCCCCCGAC
>FLMG01001748.1:5157-26143 GCA_900088475.1 Hyphochytrium catenoides
TCTCTCTCTCTCTCTCTCTTCTCTCTCCCCCTTTCTCTCCCTCTGTGTGTTTGTCTCCTTCCCCTCATCACGCTTCTCTATCCTGCAGGTAATCGTCGATGTGTCAATAACTAACCACTTTGGGCATCTTTGCCCAAGCTGCCTCTCCCGTCCTTTGATGAGGCTTCGACATGATTGGTTCCTTGGCCCAAGTCGCGCTGAGAGTCTTAAAGCCAAATCAACCTTAGCAGCTCAGCATCGTCGCCAGACCAAACTCTGTCCCGTTTCCTCTAACGAGCGAGTTCCTGCAATAGCTTCAACAGCTCTTGATTGTCTCTGTAGAGTGTGCCTGCACCTCCTCGCCACCCTTGAAGACAAAGAGACACGGAGACATCCCAGGCGCACGCGAGAAAGAGGAAAGAGAAAGAGAGAGACAGAGAGAGAGAGAGAAAAAAGCTTCCACTTATCTTCTTGAATCTTCACTCCTCATAAGAGTGAGGTAGTGTAGCCGTTACCCTCCCTATGAAATATACAAATATATGTCAAGGACATCCGTATGTTCGCAGTTTAGGAAAGACCTGATTAGAACGAAAGCTTCAATAATATCACCTCTATTGCAATTTTCCAGACATGGGGGAAGAGAAAGGAAAGCTTCTGTTGCTTGAGGATCTGGCCTCTGGACAGCGCATCAGAAAGCCGATGAGGAGACCAGAAACGCAATGACACCGACCCAGGAGCAGAGGCTTGACAGAGCTCCTCAGGAAAGATAGAAGGCCATTGTAGGAAGAGTGAAGTACCTGCTTGCAGCGAAGACAGAGATTGGCTCGGGAGAAGAAGACCACGCAAGAGGACGCAGAAGGCAGCAGGAGGAATGGCATACCTCTCTCGACTTGGCTCTTTTTCTGAGGGAAAGAGCAACAGCCGCTTCAGCCTCCTCTTCTTGGAGGATGGAGAGTATTATCTGGAGGACTATAGCGTCTACCACTATCAGGATCCCAAGACTACGAGTCTCTCCTTTGACAAATGTTGGGAGTCAAGGCAGCAAGGCAGGCTCAAGGTGTCTCTCTTCTTCCGCTTCCCAGATTCTACCTCTCTTTTATACGAAAGCCGTTATTCCTGTTCCCTTTCTAGGTGCTGCTGTCTGTTTCTGACTGACTGTCTCTCATGAATGGCTCTCTCTCTTCTCTTTCTCTCCCCTTCATGCTATATCCCGAGTTCTCCATCTCTCACTTCTCTCCCTATCGTTGGCTCTCTTTGCTTCCTCTAGCTCCTCCACTCTCTTCTGCTTCATAACTCTAAGCCTGTCTCCTCTCTGGATCTGTCCGTCTTCAAAGGTCTGCACGCGGAGCCTTATGTTCGAGCCAAATGACAGCAATATCCCCATCACGAAGTATCGCTTCAAGCATATGCCACAGCCTCCATCCCAATGGAGGCCGTTACGAGGAACTGGAGGAGAAAGAGGAGACACCACGCTCTTCTTCTCCTTCTCTTGCCTGGAGACGACAGAGATCTTGAAGGGGAATAGAGTGGGGCCTTACGACCACCAGAAGCATGAGCCTTCGTCGCTTCCTTCCTTCATCTTCTCTCTTTTGCACACCCAGCTAGGAGATGTTCTCCAGCTCTTGGACCAACTATGGGATCTGGCGAATATTGTAAGCCTTTGTGGGCGCATGTCCTCTCTCTTTCTTGTCTCTTTTCTCTTCTCTTACGCACTGTCAACGTGGAGCTGGCTCCTTCTTTGGCAATCGTCTCTTTGCTCCTCACCGTGTTGGGTTTCTTCTTCAAGTGGTAGCTCTCTCCCCTGCTTTCGGCTCTTCGACGCTAAGTCTGCTGTGATCTTGTCCCCCAATACCGATCTGATCTCTGACAGGGTTTCTCTTCACCTTTTCTGTCTGTTAGTCCAAAAGCCTGAACAAGATTGATGAGGAGGCTGTGTTTTCTCCCATTCTCTCTACACGACGGACAGAGACCTTTGATCGGACAGTCCTCGTCGACTTTCGGGAACGACCTCTCAGTAGCAAGGCAAAAGCCGCAGACCGGATCACGCCGCTTCTGAAGCATCCAGGAACGATCTTGCTAACAAATCAGAGAATCTACTTTCAGCCTGCGCAGCTCAACAACAGTGGCGGTGATCCGGTGCTAAAATATCAGTATGCAGAGGTAAAGAGAAAGAGGAGAAAGCGGGCGCCTCAGACGATGGGGAGTTGTAGTTGTAAGCGAGGGAGGACGGACTCTAATGTGGAATGGATAAGGAACATGAAGAAAGAGACAGCAGCAGCTGTGACAGAGTGGGAGTAGGGTCAGAGAGAGGACAAGAGAGAGAAAATAAGAAATAATGAGGGTAAAAAAGATGAAAGAGAGAGAGGAAGGAGTTGATGGTAGTAAGGATTGCTTTTGTCGGTCAGGTCGTATCTCTGTGCAGTCCTTCCTCCCTAATTGTACATCACTAGCTCTTACGTAGTCTCTTCCCTTGTCTCCCTTACCATCGTCTCTCGATCACCTTTCTCTCCTGCTCATTCTGACGCTGGACACCAGATTGAGCACATCTACCGCAGGCGCCACATGCTGCGACAAAATGGTCTGGAAATTTACCTGAAGAAAGGCGGAAGCATCTTCTTTGCCTTCAAGACACGCAAGGATCGCGATGACATCTTCACTCTTATCATCAATCAGCCTGGACTCACGCGGCTGCAGGAGACAGACCACTCGACTGTGATGGCTCGATGGCAGCGTGGGGAACTCTCAAATTTTGAATATCTTATGTACCTGAACAACGAAGCTGATAGGACAGCAAATGACCTCACTCAATACCCGGTGATGCCGTGGGTCCTGGCGGACTATGACTCGCAGGAGCTGGACCTAAATAACCCCAAGACGTTCAGGTAAGAATGACACAGCAGGGCGATGGAAAGAACAGAGAAAGAGTGAGAGAGCAGTGGAGTCCGAAGAATGGATGAAGCCTTCGGACGTATTGTGAGTAGTGCTCAGCGATGGATAGTGCATCATGCCGAGAACGAGTGAATGAAGAGGACGGGGACAATTATTCTCTGACGATAGCCTTGCTTTGTTGTCGACTAGAGATCTCTCAAAGCCGATCGGGGCTCTTAACCCAGCTCGGCTAGAGTACTTCAAAGAGCGCTTCGCCTCCATGCCACCAGAAGACCCTGAGATGGGCTGTCCTCCTCCGTTCCTCTATGGCACCCACTACTCCACGCCTGGCTATGTTCTCTACTACCTCGTTAGAAAGGCGCCCGAGTACATGCTCTGCCTACAGAATGGTAGGGAACATAGAGAAACTTGTAGTTAGGAGGAGAGATATTGCCCATATGTTTGTCAGCAATCTTATTTCATCTTACCTTGGATCTTGGGTGCCGTGGCTCATGCCCGCCTTGAGAGCCCTCGTACGCTTCAACTTTACAATCTATGAGGGTCGCGTCTGGTAAATTTGTCCGATCTCTCGTTTATCACTCTACTTATTCTTCGTTACCTGCAGGTCGCTTCGATGCCCCAGACCGCATGTTCAACAGCATTCAGGAGACGTGGACAAGTGTTTTGAATAACAATGCAGATCTGAAGGAGCTTATACCTGAATTCTATAGCACAGAAGAGCCTGCAGCGTCCTGGCTTACCAACCAGCAGAGGCTCGACATGGGTAGGATACAGGGAAAAGAGCAAAGAGCGGAAAAACATTTTTGCCTTTCATCTACGGCTGTCTTTTTCCTCACTTTCATGTCGCACTTCACTTCCGAAGGTCAGCTCTCTCTCTTTCTGTGCTCATGACCATGACTCTCCCTTTCAGGTGTCAGGCAGAAGACAGGCAAGCGAGTGCAAGATGTTGAGCTTCCAGCTTGGGCAGAGGACCCTGAAGACTTCGTACGGAAGATGCGTCAGGCGCTAGAGTCGGACTATGTGTCCGATCACCTGCATCATTGGATTGACCTAATCTTCGGGTACAAGCAGAAAGGAGAGGAGGCCATCAAGGCGGATAACCTATTCTACTTTCTTACCTATGAAGGGTCTGTGGATTTAGAGCAGGTCAAGTCCAGAGTCCTTCTCCTTGACCTTACTCTTCCCATGCTCTCGTCGCTGTCGCTTCCCTTCTTCCTCCGTCTATGCCTGTTACGTTCTCTTCGTCTGCATGAATGACGCGCAGTCTTTTTTAAAAGCTAACTGACTATGGGTCACCTTAGATATCGGATCCAGTGCAGCGCACTAGCTATGAGGCTCAAATCTCAGAGTTTGGACAGACGCCTAAGCAGCTCTTCGATTGCCCTCATCCTCCAAGAAGAAATGTGGGAGAAAGCATAACGAAGCTGAGCACTGAGGTTAGAGATAAAGCTCTTACCTCTATTACTTTCTGCCTAGAAGCTGCCTCTCTCGTTTTCTCCTAGCTTTGACTCGTATCGTTAAGCTCTGCCTTCTGCTGTGCAGGATAAATGCAAGCAACCTGGAGAAACCTCTCTGCTCCTGCATAACTTGCCCACGATACCAGGTCAGTGGCCGACTCTTGACATCTTTATTTTATGACCTCGCCTTACTCCTCTCCTTCCGGTCGTAGAGCCTACGCGGAACCGCCCAGTGGACAGCGTGATTCCACTGGCTCCTCCTCCAAGTGCTGGACCACGATCACTTTGGCCCTGGGAGAGGATCAACCGTACCTCTTTTGACTGCAGTCCTCCTTATAAACTGCATAAAAAGGCACTTACCTCTCTCCTGGTCCACCACACAGAACCTTCGCTTGTCTTGTCTTCTTCCGAGGATGGAACTGGTAAGGTTCGGCACATTGTGCTCTTCATCACCCTACGGCGAGATCTCTTTCTCTTTCATTGAATTCTTTCGTACAGTCCACTAAGATCTCTTGTCCTCTTCTCTTCTGCGTCACTTGGGCTGGCCTTTGTGATCAATCGCCACCAGTCAAAGTATGTAGCAGGCTGAATGGAAGACAGCAACGCAACTTCACATGCGAGCTCGCTGCTTCCTCGTTAGCGCTCTCCGCAGACGGCAGCACGCTTTTCGTGGGCTGTTGGGATGATAAACTCTATCTTTTCTCCACTTCGACTGGCAAAGTTATAGAGAAGTTCCGCGCCCATGATGATGCTGTCAGTGCTGTTGCGGCATATAAAGATAGGGTGATCACTGCCTCTTGGGATTCCACAGTGAAGGTGTGGAAATACTCAGGAGGAGGTGTGGAAAAGGCTCCGCTTATCATCTTCTCAGACATGGAATCCTCTATACAGAGCCTGGCACTCACCTCCGATGGGCGATACTTGGCTGCTGGTTGTGAGGAAGGTGAGGGTTGCGCTGCTACTGGCTTCTTGTTCCCTTTCCTTCGCTTGCCGTGCTGTTGCTGGTGGGCAGAAGTGTCTTGTCTCTTTGCATTGCTATAGAAAGGACTGTATACAACTCCCTCACAGTCTCCTCCATCTCCTTTCCCCAGGAGCCATTGCTATTTATAACCTTACCAATGGAGTGACTGAACATTTCCTAGAGGCAAGCGCGACGGGAGAGCTAATTACTGGCCTCTGCTGGTCTGCCGACGACTCTCTACTTTTCTCTTGCTCCGTGGACAATGTTCTCTCTGTCTTCTCTACCTCCGGCCAGCGGGTAGCCTCTGCGGAGCTTGATGTAGAGGGAGAGCTGAGATGTGTCCGCTCTGACGGACGCTTTATTCTGATTGGAGGCTCTGATGGCGCTTTGCGTTTCTGGGAATATAGTGGAGACAGAGGACAGCAGGGAGAGCTGAAAGAGATGTTTGTTCTTGCTAATGCTCATGCCACGTCCATAACGGCGCTGCATGTCCTTCCCTCGGGGCGCAGCTTCTTCACAGGCTGCCATGACGGGACGATGCGGATGTGGAGTCTCACCTGATAGAATAGAGTATCCCCTCTCTATGCCCCTTAGTTTTACCTCTGTGACGGGTTGTTTTATAGTGAAAGCGATGGTAAGGTGAAGCTACCATCTCCATATATATATTTACTCTTTGCAGAACTTTTCTGTCCTTTTCTGGAGGCGGTGGGCTGCTCATGTATGGACTAGGACATCAGTCGCCGCTGCACCTCCAAGTCTTCCGTCTTCAAGAAAGAAGTACACGAGTCTTTCATCTTCTCTGCTGCTCGCCGTACTGTCTGGGGGGCGTCGAAATCTGACATCAAATCAGAAAAAGGGGACAAGGTAGTCATGCTGGGTGAGGGTGTGTGTATGTATTATTTGCTATGCTTTGCAACTGTCATATCTCACCGAAAGGATCCTCGAATTGCCATCTTCATGACATCCTTGGCCAGTGATACTTCTAGGCGAGCCACGAGAAGACAGAGTGCGCCACCCAAGGTCTGAGGAAGGGCTTCAGGAAACTGAAGAGTCTTCCATTTCGTTCCTCGAGGGCCTTCCATCGGAAAATGAAGCTGGACATTATCGACCTAGAAGGGTAACAATGAATAGGAAAGTTGGTCTTTTACATCTTCAACACTGGTAACTTGATGAGGTCAGGTCATGGAGTAACATAGCGTTATAAAAATGAGATTATGATTGTTACGCGTGGACGAGGGGATTCTGATTACGATGAAAGCTCCTAGGATTTTAGAACACAGCAAAGGACCGAAGGAAGAAGAGAACTGAAGATTATAGCTTCTTACCTGAATGCCCTGCTCGCCGTTATTGTAGATGGATATCTATGGATAACGACCTTAGAAGCCGCCTCCTGTCAACTAGGTGTATAGGCACTTTCCAACCTGAATGCGAGGGCCATCCTCGGATTCCTCCTCTCGGTGTGGGGCTGGGTAAATAAGTGCCCTTAAGATCAAAGAATCCACGCTCACGGGAGAGTCCTGAGGCCATGCTGGTTGTTCATGTTCCACTAGCCACCAGATATCACAGAGGGCGGGGCGCTCCGCACATGCGCAGACGAACCACTCTAAGACCGAGCATATGGCCCCATAATGCAGAACGTCCTGGTACTTCTTTCTATTTCCGGCCTTCAGGTGCATAAGCTCCTCTCTCACTCTACAATAGAGAACCTCTAGTGCTCCTCGGCTTCCCTACGAGAGATGATAAGTTGGTCCTTTCTGCCAGCCTGGTAAAACTTTAGACAGAAACAGCATAGACTAAAGGACGATACTATGCTGTGCCTGATGGAGGCTGGAAGCAATAAAGCAACAGTTACCTCTTCTTTCCCATGGGATGCAATTGCTTCATTTCCGGCTTCAAAGCATGAAACCTATGGAAGGCTTGTGCTTAGAAATGCTAATGTATGGCCACAGCCCAATGTACAGGAAGGTGATGTGCGGGCCGAGCGACCAATGGGTGCGGCAAGCAGTGAAGACAGCGTGGCACTAGAAGGATTATCAAACAAGTCCAGAATGTCCATCACCCCACCAAAAGCGCGAGCTTCTCATTGATATCTTCAAGGCAATGTGCGGCTTCTTTCAATTCTGTCTTGAAATAGTTCGACACTTCTTGAGCGAGGATTGCATTAGGCCTTGCTCTGTCAAGCCGACACGATACGTTCCCAGTGGTCCGAACCAAAGACATCGGGGCATGAAGGTCCCCTCTTTGGTCACGGTGTTCCCCTGATTTGTGTAGCCCTTTCAGTGCTTGCTGGACCATGAGCCTTTCCAGTCGATTCCTTCGTTGATGGGATTGAAGAAAAGATTCTGATAGCTGGTCGAGACACTTCTTGGTTCTTTTACTCAGATCATCGGTGTAAACAAACGTGCCTGGTTCCCGATGAGGCTGTATAAGCTCTGTGACATTTGAAGTAGTAGCTTCAGCTGATGAAGCCAGTGAAAGTTTGAGACTTTGTGGCATTGGCGCACCTGTAAAAAGCCTCATGGAGGTATCTAATAGGGGTCCGATAGATTCAAAGCGCAACTCGAATTGGGATACAGATTCGACGGCAGCATAACAACCTTCGGTGGCATAAAATAACCTCATCCTCAAAGAGGTCAAGGCTACTCTCTCCGTCGATGAGCACCTCCCGGAAGTGAGGATCTCAGTTAAACTGACTGAAATCTCAAGCCTGGTCCCTGGCTCAATAAGAACAGGTTTTCCTGACAACTTAGTCAAGCGACAACTTTACTCATTGAGATCTCTCAACTATTTCCAGCGATAGCCGTAGTCGTGGAGATCTGGCAGCAACCTAAACCAGTGGCAGCCTTACTGGTGGAGATCTCTCGGCATCCTATCGAGCAACAGCCTTGGCATCACAGATCAGCAAGCTCAAATCTGAAGCCCAATGTATGCTGAAGATTCTATTCTGCGCCTTCGCCAATGAATTATTTGCGCGCGTTTTTCCGATTTGACGCCAGATTCTGATCAGAATCTCGATTGCCCTTTCGTAATCTGAGCGTATTGCATAAGAATATGAGGAATAGCCACAACACCTATTTGCTATAAATTACGTACTAAATGACGTATCCAGGATAATGGCGTTAGCAGCTCTCTTTGGGAAATAGCGTGAAAGTTTGCGCGGCAAAAGCGTTTTTGGTTGTGTTGAATATTGAAGATTTTTGAGAGCTTCCCAGACGATTTTTTGCATTGATGAAGAGCTGGTCGTGGGCTCTGTCTGGTGAGGACTGCTGGGTATTCGAGATTGGGCTTTGATACCACTGATAGTGAAAGGGCCGGATGGTGTATATGTAGAGCCGGCCTTTTGCTAACTGTTTGGCAAGATGGATCTGCCTAGGTAATATTCTTGAATGATGAATCTGTGACAGCCACCGCTCGTGCTGGCCATTTATTTTATTACAATCCTCAAAGACTCAACGCTACAGACCAGGCTATCGCTGCCCTGTTGACCCTAGGGGTGTTTCTAATGAGATAGCATGGTTAATCCTCGTACAATGGAGCGAGGTGCTGCCCATCGGGCGCCGGGAGGCAACAAAGGGTCTCAGGCGAGCCGAATTTATCGCCTGATGGAGGCCTTAGTTCGCCGCCAGATGTCGTCCTGTCACGTCACCGACCAGCAGCTAGGAAACCTGATGAAGCTTTCATTGAGAATTATTGGGAGCCGTATACAGCCGAGCACTACGGATCCGGTAGGTATATCGATTCATCAGGTTAAGACCAACAAGCAGCTCTTCAACTAACAGCCGTGGGAATCACCATTGCAGCTCGCTTTAGCAGAGAGGATCAAGAAGCGATTAGTGCGAGAGGGCCAAAAGGCCCATCACGGTCATGACGAAGCGGGCATCTCTCTCGCCCTCTCGTTCCAAGAGCTTTTCGCTCGGTTGATGACTCAGAAAGTGGTCCTTAACAGAGGGTAAGCATGCCCAGCGCTTTCCCTCTACTGAAACGCTGTAACCTCGTGAAGCTGCTCGTTTTGTCTCTTCTTATCTCTCTTCCTCTTTGCTCTCAAGGTCACCAGTCTGTACCTCCACCTCTCTGATCTGTGCAAGCATACTTCTGGAAGTCCCGAACCTTGCTGGTGGCATATCCTATCTCAAACGTTCTAACGTAATCCCCTTCGGCAATCTGGCTGGTCGTGGACTGCCCTATCTATCTCCCTGCTCCTCTTTGGCTCAGTTCCACCTGAAGCCATCCTCCTTTTATGTCGGAACGCGCATCTTTTTTCGCCTGGATGTACAAACCCAAGGCATACTTCCGGGCTGCTCTTCCTTTCCTTGACTATAGACTGATCCGACACATCAACCTCGTCTTCTGTACTTGCTTCTTGTTACCTAGGAATGTGCTTCAGTTGCTATACAATCTCTCGGTGTTCTCTCGCCATCTGGAAGCCCAAGTGGAGTTCGTAGGAACCTCCATCGCCTCCTTTCAGCTCCCTCTCAAGCAGAACCCGGAGGAGACAGAGAGAGAAGAAGGACAAGAGGCTGGAGCATCTGCTGCAGGACCTCCGGGTTCTGTCTCAAGAGATGCGGTTCAGGGTAAGACTCTTCCTTGTTTGGCCGGTAGAGCGTCGTGAGCTTGAAGCCACCACATTCTCGCTCCTTTGGTTGCAATGTCGCTCTTCCTTAAAAACGATCTTGTGCTGCTTCTCCCATAGCTTTGCGTTATTGATCTTTGTGGCACACTAAAATAACTGGGCTTTTTCTCCGCGGTGTCTCTGTCGTTAGGTTCGAATAAGCCTGCGTTTCGCAAGCCAGTGGCGTATGGGGCTACAGAGCAGATGCTCCTGACAGACATTCTCTATGCCTTCCAAGGAATAGATGGCAAATACGTGCGACTTAACCCCAAGCTGGGATACTACGAGGTCTCTTCTGAGGTCGAGGTCCCCGTAGGTCAGTCATCTCTAGTTCTTGCTATCCCCTTCTCTTCAAGCTGGCCAGTCAAGAGAGGGATCTGGTTAAGAAGGGTTAGCTACGGGAGGACGGAGAGGAGAATTCACTGCGAGCGAGCTCGTGGAGCTCTTTGAGTTGAGAAGGGAACTTAGCTGACGTCGAGAGACCGTAGAAAGTAGGGTTTTCTCGCCCTGGTGTAGCTCTATAGCACTCTTTCTCTTGCATCTTCGCAATGTGTGTTCTCCTTAGTCTCTTGAGTTTATAAGCGCGGCCGTTCTTCCCTCTTGGAAGCCACCTTCTTACTCTCTCTGTGATTAAATATAGCTACCCGCCATCTAGTCAGTTCTCTGTGTGAGATGGGCTGGCTTTTTTCCAAGGTCTCCTCTTATATCAAAGCCGCAGTGGAGCATTCAAGCGGTGGACTAGTACGTTCCTTCTTCTCTCCTGTGGCTCCGCCCTAGGCCCTGTCCTTTCCCATCTGTCCGTCCATACGTTGCTCCGTTTCCTCTCCGCATATCGTCTCGTTTCCGAGAATCTCCTTTCCTGTGGTGTCCAATGGGTAGTCCCACTTAGCTCTTGCATGCGTCACTTATCCCGTCTCTCTCCTTCTAACGTGCCAGGTTGTCCAGAGCTTTGCTAATGCTCTTCAGTTCGAGTTGACGAACTACTACCGTCTGCTGGCTGTTTTAGAAGGGCAACTCATCAAGACAAACACAGGGGACAAGCAAGAACTGGAAGCTGCTCTTTCTCCTCACGCACTTACTCTTCGGAGGCTGGTAGTGTGGACACAAGTAAGTTGAGAGTCCGAGAGAGAGAACTTTCAAGAGAGAGTACACGCCTCCTTCCCAAGCCTGCTCTTCCTCTCGCTCTATACTAGACAAACAGCTGCTGTGCATCAAATGCTGAGATCTTGCCCCTGCCAAAGCTTCATATCGCTCTATGACGCGAATCTTGCACAATTTTCTCTTCTGCCGTTATATTGCTGCATTCATCTAGCTAAGTCGTCGTTTCTCTCGTTCGACTCAATAACCAAGGATCCGATGGAGCGTTTGCGGCTGACGGCGGTGCTAGTTGAAAGTGTGGAAGGACTTCGAGGAGGAGCTTTGGCTTCCTGTCTATTCCTACACACTCAGCACGGAGATCCCTTCCGAAGCTCCTTCCTTCAAGCGCTGCTGAAAAAGCTTTGCGTGCCGATATTCACGATGATACAGCGCTGGGTGTTTGAAGGAGAGCTTGAAGATCCCCAGGTTGGTCTCTCCCCCACTCCCTCTCTTTCCCTCTCTCTCTCTCCTTTTCTCTCTCTCCCCGTGCTTTTCCTCTCCCCTTTTGACATTGCCTAGACCTCCTCAACTGGCTCCTTTTTTGTGGCATCTGGGCTGGAACCCGGGCGCTTGCACTATAATTCTTCTCTTGCCTACTTTCTGAGCCTTCCTTCCTTATTGCGCTTCAAGCACCTCCTAACATTTTGCAGTAAGCCTTATCGCACAGTCAGCTACCCATAGTCCTCCCCTCAGCTGTCTATTAAGCAGCGACTGACCCTATGTGCTAACATTCGTGCTATTTCAACCTCTTAGCGAGAATTCTTCGTCTCCGCTGACGCCAACGTGACGGATCTGGAGCACTTGTGGTTGCAGAAGTACAAGCTAAATCTTGACATGCTTCCCAAGTTTATTACCAGGTCCAGCCCTAACCGCATCCTCCTCTCAATGCTCACCGCGTCTTCGGCCTTCCACTACTTCAGCCTCTGCTGTGGGTCTGAAGCCGAATTTTACCATCTGTGGCTTGGCATGTCCTTACCCACCTTTTTCCAGACTCTTACCCTTTACTCTCTTTGTCCCTTGGGACGCGGTGGGCTGTCCTCTTGATCAGAGCTTGTTCACCTATCTTCATAATCGCACTCATTTCGCTTGATTTATTAACGCTATCAGAGAACTTGCGAACAAGATACTGCTCATAGGAAAGAGCATCAACTTCATGAGGCAATGCTGCAGCGAAGGAGAGGTACGCCTTTGCTCGGTCTCTCGGATCTAGTCACACACTGTTCATCGGATGTGACCCGCACCTTGACCTTCTTTTGCACTGAAGACCGTCCCTCTTTATGCGCTGGTGCTATCTCCCTTTTTCCTGTTTCCTACTGAGTCACACTAGCTAAGCGCCTACCTGTCTGTTCCTGCAGTGGGTGATGGAGTCAATAACCGCCGTGGCTCTCCAAGCGCAGCGCTTAGAGTTTGGCGACATATCCAAGTTGGATGCAATAGTGGCTGAGGCTGCGGCCATCACCAATCAGCGTCTCACAGAGATTCTCATCAAAAGATATAAGCTCATAGATCATTGCCTGGCTCTCAAGCGCTACATTCTGTTAGGCCAGGTGCGTTTACTTGTTAACATAAAGGCGGCAACTGCTCTACCTCGCTTGCACTGCCTTGCCTTCTGTTTGGAATGCGTTCGTTCCCTCTTCTCGTTAGCTCTGTCACTCTTCTTTAAAGTGCGCTAATACGGTGTGTGTCATAGGGAGACTTCATCCAGTACCTTATGGACCTGTTAGGCCCCGAGCTGTCTAAGCGGGCCACGCAGATCTATCGTCATAACCTGATGGGTGTGCTGGAGACAGCCATCAACTCTTCCAATGCGAAGTTCGAGGTACATCAAAGACCGTGCCTAGAGAGGAAGCCCTAAAGCTAGAAAAAGTCTCCTCGGCAGTCTCTCTCTCTCTCCCTCTCCCGATCTATTTGTCTGTGCCCGTATCTCCCTCCCCATTACCTTCCTACGATTCGTCTTAGGCTTACTATATGTTGATTGTCCGTGGGCATCTCTTTGGTACCCCATCTTTTCTCTGTGATGTTAAGCTCTTTCCCAGCGCACTTATGGTCCATCCAAGGAGAGACTAAGGTCTCACCTTCTCTCCACCTGCTATATGACAGTCTGCCGATATTCTGGAGAGGATTGATGTCAAGCTTTATACGCCGTCCCCTGGGGACGAAGGATGGGATGTCTTTGCTCTGCACTATCGTGTGAGCTCTCCCCTAAACACTATCATAGGTACGCTTGCCACCAGGGCTGTGCCCCTCCAGGGTGGGCGCCTCTCTTTAATGCAAAGGCTGAAGATGTATCCCCTACAATCTCTGAGTCTTTCACTGTCTCAACCGTAACCCTAGCCGTAGGCGCTCAATCTCTTGTCTTGCGTCGCCTTTTTCCCATCCATCTCGTACTTTGTTTCCTTCTTTTGGACCCCTTTGACTGCTCTTCTCGGTGCTGCGCATACTGATCTCTTCACTCTACGGTGGCTATTAATGTTTGAAGGTGATCAGGCGATGAAGGACTATCTGCAAATCTTCAACTTTCTTTGGCGCTTGAAGAGAGTAGAATACTCTCTCTCTCTGTGCTGGAGGAGAGATATGACGCTTGTCAAGATTGTCCGTGTACGTCTTATTAGCAAGTTTGTCTCCGGACTGTTCTTTGGCCCCTACCTACCCCCTTACGCCTTTTTTCGATGTTCTTGCTTGCTTATTGCTTTGCTAACAACGAATGCTCTCTTTCTCTCTCTCTCGTTCCGTCCCTTGCACCCACGCACCCGCCCTTGCGCTTCCGTGATGCAGGAGCTTCCGGAGCTCCGTCAAACCCTTCGTCAGTGCTACTCCCTCCGTAGCGAAATGATCCACTTCACGTCGAACCTCCATAACTATGTCATGTTCGAGGTTCTTGAAACCTCGTGGACCAAGCTGGTAGGAGAGATAAAAGGGGCTCAGGACCTCGACCAGCTCATTGTCAGCCATCAAAAGTACCTCAGTCACGTGAAGGAGAAGGTAGGCGCCGAGAAGGCCGCAAATGAGAGAGACAGCGGGCTTTGGTGGAAGGGAAGTCGAAGATAATGGGGAGGATGAGGAAGAAGGGTTATAAAGCAAGACGAGTAGGAGTGACTCTAACAGACAAATCTCCTTAGTTGGGAACTCCTATTCTCTTTCTTTTCCTCTCTGTGTGAATATGTCTGTTCAGTGTTTATTTTCTTTCTATATATCTCTACGTCCTCTTCCCATTACTGCTAAATTTCTTCTTTACCTCTCACCCTCCCTTTTCTTCGATTTCATGTCTTCCACTCTCTCTCTCTCACTCGCTCTATCTCTCTCTGTGTCTCTCTCTTTTGTAACACAATCCGTGGCGCCATCGTCCATTTTCACTGATTTTGGCCTAATATCTGCTCTGTTTCCCCCTACAGTCGTTCATGCTGGAGGACAGCAAAGACGTCTTTTCTCAGCTGCGGCAGATCTTCGACTCCATCATTCGGTTCTGCAAGGTCCACGAGCTACTTTACTCGGCGGCGATGAAAGAAGTCCACCGCAGGAAGCGCAGCGCACAAGAGATAGAAGAAAGGACCCAAAAGGCAAAAGGGCTACTCTCTCTGTCTCTCTTAGTATTCACTGTCTTTTGAATTTGTCTTACGGACCACCGTTTCTACGTATTGTTACCTTAGCCATCGCTCTCTCCTCTGCCTTCTGGGTCTCTCTTCGTCCAGGGCTAACTCGGTATGTTCTCTCTCCACTCCTGTGGCTTGTCACTTTTTTGACAGGGCCAGTGGGGCATTCTCAATGAGCTAGTGCAGGATCCTGACCCAGCCTTTATTGGCGGCGTAGGAAAGCATGTTAGTATGCTTTGATGCTCTCGGAATGGACTCTAGATTGGAAAGGAGGAAGTCGTAGGGAGAGGTAGAAGAGACAGAGATATTGAGTAAGAGAGAGAAAGTGAAAAAGAGAGAAAGAGAGCAGGTAGATAGAGAAAGAGCCACCAATTATACGTCTAACGTGTTCATGATGTGCAGGTGTTGCTTCAGTGCAGTGACATAGCGGAAACCTATAAGAGTCAATTCGAGCAGCTGCTGCAGATCCTGAAGAAACGTGCTTCAAGGTGAGCGGCTGGCTTTTGTCTCCATCTCAACCTAGAGTGAATGTGCCCCACACTTTCTCTCTGTCTGTCTGTCTGTCTGTCTGTCTCTCTCTCTCTTTCTCTCTCTCTCTCTCTCTGTCTCTCTCTCCCCTCGAGTCCTCCTCATCCTCCTAGCGGTTAGCTTCTCGGACGCCTCTTCCCATAGAAAGTAGCAGCACTTTTCCGTCGGTCATACTTCTGACTCTTCTCTTGCACTGACGTTCCTCTCTTCTTCTCCATCCACATACTACCCTCGGCTCTCTCTCCCTGTTACTGTCCTCCTTCTCTCCGCCATTCTCTTCCACTCTCTCTCGTCCCTCGAGCAGCTCGGAGAATCTTCGTTTCCTTATCTTCCGCATGGACTTCAATGAGCACTACGAGCAGCTGAGGAGACAGAGAGAGGAGAAACAGCAGCAGGACAGTGGACTGCCAGATCATTCCTCTTCTTCTTCCTCTTCCGCTTTACCTCCGACCGCATCCTCCTGAACTTGGGGAAACTGTGGTCACATCCTCCACACACCTCTCCTCTCTTTTTATTGCTCTTCCTGTTTGGCGCTTGGCTTCCGCGGCAGTGGATCTGAAAGACATCTTACAGCCCTCTTCATCTCACTCTCTCTTTTCTCTGTCCGCACGGTCTCCGTCTCTCTCTCTCTCTTCACTAGAGGTCATTCAGTCGCCTTCTGGCTCTTCTGGCCCCTAAGTTCTCCCCCTGCGATAACAAAATGGAGAGAAAAGGAGAGAGAGAAACAGAAGGCAACCATAAAAGAGAGAGAGAAACAGTGGGAAGGGGAGAAATAAAGGGAAGGAGAGGGACACAGAGACGGAGGGAGGTTTATATCATATTATCTTTAACTATACCTCTCTCCCTAATGAGTCTCAGCTCCCACAGTTTGGTCCTTTTTCTTCGTGTTTGCCCTGAGAAGAAGGAGATAGTTCTCTCTCTGCCTCAGCTTCGCTAAGATTCTCTTGTTCTCTTGATAGACCTTGATCTCCTCTCGCAGCTGTCCTCTCGCTTTCAAGTCTCTCTCATACGCCGCCAAACGATTTCCTCTCGCTTCTACGGTTCTCTTCTTTCTCTCTCTCTCCTTTTCCTCTCTCTCCCCAATTATCGGTGACTGTGGGTCCAAGTAGGAAATACTATGAGAAGTGACGTATCTCTCTTTGTCTGAGAGAAAGGCAGGTGAACGGCGATACTCCAGCTCTCTCTCCTTTCCTGAAGAGAGAGAGAACGCACCGAGACTAGAAGCAACGTTGTCTCCTTTCTCTTGTCTTTCTCTCTCACTTCTACTCTCTCTAACAGGAGAAGAAGTTGGACGGAGAGGAGGGAGAGCTCTGTACTTGTCCACTTTGAGATAATGAAAGAGTTCTTCGACGTTGGCCGCCTCTTTCTGGTCAACGAGCTCCGCACTCTCTCTCTCTCTCTTCTCCGTCTCTTCTCTCTCTTGAACCGTCTGCACAGCAGCAGATGTCCTCTCTAGCTGTTCCTTTATCAGACCTGCCATAGACCTCACCTCATCCTTCTTCGGTTTAGCCCTTTCGCCCACTTTCTCCCGTTCATTTTTCCCAGGTGAAGAGAGAGAGAGAGAGGGCACTCCTTCTCCTATTTCACTTTCCTCAGTGTCTTTCCTAGGATCCTGGCAAGAAGAGAGCTTCTTCTCGTACTCTTCCACATCTTTTTGCCGGGAATCTTCAAAGCTCCGTTTCAGATCTTTTTCTGGCATATGAACTTCAAGAAAGCTTAAGAATTCCTTGAGAGAGACGATGCCATCGCCATTTGTGTCAGCTTTCTGCGCCAATAACCAAGCGGCAGACGGAGAAACGTTGAGATCAAAGCCCTTGGGACCGAGAGACGAGGCAAGGCCTTCACAGGTGACATAGCCATTGCCGTCAGCGTCTAGAGAGCGGAAGGCATAGGTGAGAAGCTTGCCAAAGTTCTTTCCTCCTCCTTTTTCCGCTCCTCCGCCGCCAAGCTTGAGCTGAATGTATGAGATCAGAGCTTCTTTTGTCTGATTGAGTGTGCTCTCCGTCCGAGGAGACAGGATAAAGTCATCCTCCTGCTTCTCATCTTCATCTTCTGCACCTTTCTCCCTTGTGCTGTCCCTTTGATTTGGCGAGGGAAAAGGAGATTTTGGCTCTCTTTCCTCCTCTTTCTCCTCTATGTTTGTCATAAGGTTTGACAGGCGCTTCCTTCGATGTTGCTTGGCCTTGGAGTCGGAGAGAGCTTCAAGGTACGCAGGAGAGCAGAGATTTTGCAACTCGAAGAAGGTGAGACCATGTTCTTCTTCTGCATGAATGTCTATTGTTCCGAGGCGGGATCTCTTTCCTTCCTCATGCCTGCTTTCGCCCGACGCTTCTCGCCTTTTCTCTTCCTTCCTCTCTATAATCATTTGATCAAAGAGAAGCTTCAAGTCCAGGTCTCTGGTTGGACAGCCAAACTTCTTGGCAGCGTGCAAGAGAGACGACAGACTTACTCTTCCTCGATGACCTTCATCCAGTTTCCTAAAGAGATCCTTGCTGGTAGGGTACTTGTTGGCTAGCGCCGTAGCGAGCTCTCTTTGAGCCTATTCACATAGAGTTACTGTATCTGAGAATCTCCATTTGCAGATCTTATTAAAAGTGGTCGAAGATTTACTGCAGATTTTCTACTCTTACCTTTTGCATTCTCATATATTTGGCTTCCCAAGGCATTGTCAGCGGGTCTTCGTTCTCTCCATTGATCTTCTCATCAAAATTGAAGATCTCCATCGCTTCCTTGGGAAGATTTGACGTTGAAAGAGAGAACGAAGACGAAAGAGAAGAGGAGGAGAAGAGAGGAAGATGAGCTGGAGACGCAGGTCTCTCTTCATTTTCTCCTTTGCTTGTCGGGAGCGCTTTCTCTCTTTCCTTATCTTCTTCTTGGTCCTCTTCTCCTTCTTCCATTTCTGCTCCTATTGCTGTGAAGCTATTCTCTATCTCTCTTCTCCTCTGCGGGAGAAGAGGCGTTCCCACCCGCTTCACTCTCTCCTTCCTATAGTCTGCTGTCTTGGGCCTTCTCAGGGGAAGAGGAGGAGAGAGAGACTCCTTCGCAGTGTCTCCTTCTTTCTCTCTCTTTCCCTGGGAGAGACTTTTCACGGAGACATTTGTCTTCCCCGTGATGGTTCTCTTCTTGCTTTTCTTTCCCTGCATCTTCTCTCTACTGGGGCCTTCTCTTCTTACTCCATAATGCCAAGTCCCAGCAGAATGAAACGAGAGCGGAAGAAAGAGAGAGAAAGAGAAAGCGGGGAGAGAGATGACAAAGAGATTCTCTGCTCGCTCTTGGTTTATATAACCGAAGATCTTCTTGATACGAGGCGCGGGCCGTGCTGGTGGTGCAGTTTGAGGTGCCGGGATCTTCTCCTTTTGTCCTTTCTCCTTCTTCCCTCGGCACGTTCTCTCTCTCTCTCTCTCGTCTCTCTCTCTCCCTCACTCTCTCTCTCACTCAATCTTTTCTGTTGGTCTCTCTGAGGCCCGCCGCCGTCTTTCTATCTGCAGCTGAGCATATTAAAGGAGAATAGACCGCTGCCATTAGAAGCAAGAGGGACAGGAGGACGGGAAAAGGAGAGGCAGCACGGACGGCCCGCCCTGTGCAACTACCTCTTCCTTCTATCAATTCTCTCTCTCTCTTTCTCTCTCTCTGTCCCTACTGCTGTCTTTCTTTCTCTCAGATTGTTGTTGATCCATGCCACCCGTCACGTAAGGCTTTACATCCCATCACATGAACTCATTCCCTCTCACTCCCGTCTCTTCTTTCTCTCTCTCTCTCTCTCTCTCTCTCTCTCTCTCGCTTTCTCTCTCTCTCTCTCTCTCTCTCTCTCTTTCTTTCTTTCTTTCTCTCCCCTCCACCCTAATAAGGCAGCAAGAAAGAGTGCTGTTGCCGCTTCCCCTTGCATTCTCACCCAAATCTTTACTACGTTCTTAATACCATAACATACTCCGCTCTAGGCCTAAAGTAACTGCGGAAGGACTGTATCCTCCTGATAGTATTCCGCCTGCGAATTTGTAGTTTGATGGGCAGTAACGGCCCAGGTGAAACGCTTTGGGTCTTCTTCTATTAGGGGGAAAGAGAGAGAGAGAGAGAGAGAGAGAGAGAGAGAGAGACACACACACAGAGAAAGAGAGAGAGACACACAGAGAAAGAGAGAGAGACAGAGACCAGGGACAGAGAGAGACGAGAGAGAGACGGAGAGAGAGAGGGAGGGGGGGAGAGAGAGAGGAAAGTGAGAAAGAGAGAGAGAACAGGAAGAGGAGAGAGAGAGAGAGAGAGAGTGAGAGAGAGAGAGAGTGAGAGAGAGAGAGAGGGAGAGATCAAAGCCAGAAAGAGGGACTTTAGAAAACAGGCAGAAGAACGGTGCAGTGGAGGAAGAACGAGACAGAGGATCAGAGTAGTGGAGGAGGCAGGGGGCAGATCGAGAGAGAAGAGGAACAGAAAACAGAGGGCAGAGACGGAGAGAGAACGAGGGAGAGAGAAGAGACGCAAATCCGAAACAAGATGATCGAGATGGATCGGAGGAGAGAGAGAATGAGGCAGAGGAGCGAGAGAGAAGAAGAGACAAAAGAAGAGAGAGAGAGAGTGAAAGGGGCAAAGATCATAAAGACAGAGGCAAAGAGATAGATAAACTAAGCGTGAGGAAAGAGAAGGTGCCCAGCATGCGTGACCATGGGAGTTGGAGGTGACGAAGAGGAGAGAAAGGGAAACGATCAGGAGAGGAGTTAGTCAGAGACATAGAGAGACAGAGAGAGAGAGAGGCAGATAGAAAGAGGAGAAAGGATAGATAACCAATGGAAGGAACTGGCCCCAAGAAGAAGAAGAGGCGTCAGAACTCAGAAAGGAGAATGAGGGAGAGAGAACCAGACAGAAGAAGGGGAAAAAGGGATTGAATGTTCATCTGCCAGTGAGGCTCAACTGGCGTAAGCGGAAAAAAATAGAGAGAGAGAGAGAGAGAGAGAGAGAGAGAGAGAGAGAGAGAGAGAGAGAGGGAGAGAGACAGAGACAGAGACAGAGAGAAGAGAGAGAGGGAAGAGAGAGAACGAGAGACATGGGATAAGAAGCCCGCAGAAAGAAGATGGCAGGTTTTCGGAAGAGACTAAGCGGCAAGTCTCTTCTTCTTCTTCTTTGCGCGGTGCGATCATTAGTAGAAGGGTCTCTTTAACCAGTCTCTCTTTTTCTCTCTCTGTCTCATTCCTTTCTTCTCTCTCTCTCTCTTTTATCTCTCTCCCCTTTGGCCCCCTCTCCATCTTCCTACTTGGTGACACTGTGAACAGGTGGGAGGAGGTCAGAGTGGCTGAGAATTCCTCTCTTTCTCTATTTTCTTTCTTTCTCCCTCTACGGCTATGGAGGCGAATCTCGCCGTCCGCTGGTTATAAAGAGAGAGAGAGAAAGAAAGAGGAGAGAAGAGAGAGAGAGTGAGAGAGTATAGAGGAGTGGGAGAGTGGGAGAGTCATTAGGCTAAGTTTGGAAAAGAGAGTGTCGAGTGAGGGAGAACGAGACGAAGAGAGAGGCTGGTCCGGGCTGCCTCCCTCTTCTCTAATTGTTTCGTTTTCTCTCTCTCTCTCCCCTGCCTTGTGCTAAGGAGAGGGAGCCTACCAACACGACGAGGGCGGGAAGTGAAGTTCAGGATCAGAGTAGCCTTCCTTTCCCAAGCTTTATTGTTAGTTATAAACACCATAGCCTTTACACTTACTCTCTCGTCTTCTCTCTCTCTCTCTCTCTCTCTCTCTTCACCCTCGCATCGTCTGTTTTCAAAGAGTAACCTAAGCCTTAATAATATCTTGAGAGAGGCCATATCCCATACATATACAGTCACACGCTCTCTCTCTCTCTCTCTCTCTCTCTCTCTCTC